>JAKTWX010000094.1:0-38111 GCA_030582275.1 Waltiozyma pijperi
TCCGTTGTGAATTTCCTGGAGAAAAGCGCGCAACAGCTTACATAATTCACTGTGCGGTGATTATGTAAGTCCAAAACAGGTTTCCAAATGTTAACAGAAGCATTAATTAATTAGCTTGAAGCAGCAGTAATTTGGGCGGCTAAGGGTTATCAGATTATGAAAGATTTAACTTTATTCAATTGTCCCATTAGAAACACTGTCTTCCATCCCATCCTACTACATCCGCAGATATAATGGAGGATGCTTCAGATTATCAAATCTTAACAAAACTGAAGACTTTTCAACTTCCCTCACAGCAAACATATACGTCAATTCTTAGAACAGATAGAAGTGTCATCGTTGGCAGTAAAGATGGCTGGTTGCTGGAGTATGATGCTGACTTCAATCATGAACGAACGTCTAAAGACGTGATTAAGGGATCAATTGATTCTATTTTGATGCTTAACAAAGACACGTTGGTCATTGTGCATGATACGGTTCTGGTCTCATTATATGATGTGAAGAGTGGCGAAGTTGTGGAGAGATTACCATTCAAGGATATCACAGATATTATGATCTTACGAACAGATAATGAGGAGGATCAACAGAACTCATTTGCTGTCTCTACAAAGAACACTGTGTTGGTCTACCAGTATAATCAGAACTACCAATCCCTGGATATGATTCAACAGTATAAAGCAGAGGAGAAGATCATAAAGTTCAAATTGATTCAAAACGCCACAGTGCTGATCATACTTACGAATTCGGGATTCTATTATATGGAAGTGCCGTCAAGGAACAGTGGCAACCAGGGGAAGTTCCAAAGACTAGACTTTAACAGCTCAAGATATTCCATTTTTAACCAAGTTTCATTTATTTTGGAAACCTGCCAAGACCAGTTGCTCATTTCCAAAGGCTCTCAAGCACAGCTCATATCATCACAGACGCTTGAGCTGATTGCTGAATTCTCGTGGGATAGAACTCCCAAAATTGTTGCTGATCTCTTGCCGTTCTTATTGACTTCAACGGGCTCAGACGTTCATGTTAAAGACCTTTCAGATTTGTCCCACCAGTTGCTATCCTCAGACCTTCAAATTGTCAGTATTGCAGGAGTTCAATCGGCCTCTGTCTTTAACCTCAATCAGATCACTATTCTAACAAGCAATGGGTCCATTGAAGCGTATGAAATGGCACCAATCGCTGAAATCATCTCTCAAATCTCCTCCTGGGATCTAGAGAAAGCCATCTCACTCTTGAAACAATTGAATCCTCAGCAATTGGAAAAATTTGAAATGTTACGTGGTCTTCAAATACGTAAGGCTATCAAGTTGTTTCATCATGGCGGTAAGGATAGAATTAGAGCTATGGATATGTTTATGAAGTACGTTGCTCCGCCTTTGAAAGTCATCAAATTATTTCCCGATCTAAAGGAACACGAAGAGAGATTCCAACAACAGGAACATGGACATGAACAGGAAGAACACCATCTGGACAAGACATCGTTGAACCTCTTGGCACAATATCTGACTGACTCAAGAAGAAAGCTAACCAAATTGTTGAACTCAGGTCAAGATTCCATCCCATACGACGAACAAGATGGTCTTCTTAAACTTTCATATTTCACAGATAACGGGAAACAAACCGTGGATTTCATAAAATCCCACCTTGATACAACGTTATTCCTCACTTATTCCATTATCAATCCAGGTTTGATTGGGTCGTTGGTTAGAGTTGGCAATGATTGTGATCATGAGGTGATTATCCATGTTTTGAAGACCAGAAAGATGAATTCAGAATTGATCGATTACTATTACAAGCAGGCCAAACATGAAGAGGCTTTGGAACTGTTGTTAGAGTTGTACCCTTTGACTGTGGAGAGTCAGCCAATACGGGTGATTGGCTATCTTCAAAGATTGAAGAATGAGGATTTGGATGTGATTTTGAAGTATTCCAAGCTTCTTATTGATATGAACAAAGAATATGCCGTGAAGATATTTGTTGACTCTCCGTATGCTGATTCTTTCAGGAGAATAACCGTTTGGGAATTTCTCACTTCATTTGGTGATCAGCTTGTTGAGCAGCAGAGGGGCTATTTGGAGTTTTTGCTATTCGAACTGAATGAGAAGTCGCAGTATTTTGCTAATCAGTTGATTGATCTGTATTGGAAAGACTGTGAACGGTTCTTTGATAAACTTGAATGTTTCCTCGCTGTTGGGAATTACGAACTGAACTACGTTCTTGTCCGATATCTCTCCAAAAGTAAAGATCTCAGCAAGCATCAACTCGTTCTGAAAGTTTCTGTTTTGAAAAGATTGAACCAGTACAAAGAAGCTTTGAATATCCTCGTCACCAAACTCCAAGATATAGAGACTTCAATCAGATTAATCTTGCAACTATTCACACAGAACAACCCAAACGCAGACTCGATCTTATTAAGCTTCATTGACCTGTTAATCCAAGCCAATGATAAACCAGCAATTCTCAAGGCCCTCACAATTCTTTCAAATACCAGATCATTGAACATTCCGTTATTATCAATTCTTCAATCATTTGAGAAACATAAATTCCAATTACAAATCCAAGAAATGAACCAAGTTCTTATCAAATATCTCAGAAATAACAAGAGTCAATTGAACAATTTACAACTATCTAAAGACCTTTTGAACGTGGACATTATCAACACTGAATTCCACAAATTACAATACGAGTCCAAATACTTTGAAGTGACGAATAACGCCAGCAAATGTCTAATTTGTTCTCTTGATATCAACAATAACAGTATGCTGGCATATTTACCCAGTGGGAATTTGATCCATTTGGGTTGCTTGAAGACTTACGAGGAGTTGAAAGATATGAACAAGCCACGGAAATTGAAGGTGAAGAAGTTGAAAGATTACATACCTTGAATACACTATAGACCGATTGTATGTAAAGTCTAAAATTATATTTATCATGTTTATATATTCCCTACTCTAGGCAGTGTTCAACAAACTGATTACACCGGAACAGTACTTGACTAAATCATCGAAGGATTCAGTCTTACCTTCGTTCAGATCAAACCATTCTTGTAAAGTGCTCTTCAACTCCTCATCGGTGGTAGTGTAAAGAATGTCACCGTGACATCTGACGAACAATTGGAAGAACACTTGCATTAGTTCGTAATTGTAGTTGGACTTGACACCTTGAGTTAAAGCTTTGATGAAGTGGCACATTTCTGTTAATGGTTCCATAGTGTTGATGGATTTGATTTCCAAATCGATGGTTGAAGGAGAAGCAACGCTCATGAATTTCAAGAATTCGGTGAAATCACCAGAGTTGTTGTTGATGGTGGCGTTTTCTCTCAGCAATCTTGTGAATTCGGATTCAAAAGCAGCGTTTTGGCCAGGTTTCAAAGAGAACCCGTTTGATTCTTGACCATTCTCTAAAGAACCTGAGGCATTCTCCTTGGACATGATAACAGACTTACCCTCTCTGCCAACAGCATCATCACCGACCTTCTCACCGGATAATTGTAAGAAGAAAGGAGCATTGACTGGTTTCTTTGGAGCTTCCTTTGGCTTGTTTCTCAATTTGATAGTTTCCAAGTTCAGCAAAGTGTTCACCTTGGATCTTGGACCAACAGATAAGGTGATCAAAGCCTCGCTGATTTGCTCGACAGATTGATAAGTGTTTAGCAATGTGTCTTGGTCAGCCATCTCACTGTCAAAGGCACCTTCCAAAATAGTACCGCTACCTTCGCCAGAGACGTTAGGCAACCCGATCTCAATGAACTCGTCTTCTTCGACGTGTCTGGTTGAGACGGCTCTGAACTGAGCTCTGTTAGTCCACAAACTGATTCCAACTTGGTTGACATGGGCAGTAGCCAAGTAGTCCCCCAAAGGCGAGAACTTAACACTGGTGGCAACGTTGGTGACCTTAACACCATCAATACAACCACCAGTTGGCAAATCCCAGGTTCTAATGGTCGAGTCCAACCCTGCAGAGATCAACCATCTGCCGTCTGGAGAGAAGTCCAAAGACGTGATACGGTTAGAGTGCCCCCACAAGACTCTGACAACCTTTTGAGTGACAGCGTCGATGATCACAATGGACAAATCGTCTAAAGCCAAAGCGAGCAGATCGGAAGATCTATGATAAACCAATTCGGTGACAGCGGATTCCAATTGAATCTTACCAAGATACTTGGACTTGGAGAAGTCGTAAAACCCAACGATACCATCCAACCCAGCAGAGACCATCTTTCTGTTCATACCATCCAAAGCGATACCAGTGACAGCCTTCTTGTGTAACTGATACTTCTTTCTCAAGATCCCGGATTGCAAGTTGTAAACACCAATACCACCAGATTGAGAACCGACTAACCCAAAGTTACCACATTGGGAAATGGCCACAGATTGAACCAAACCTTGATCGATAGTTAGTAATTGATGCTTACCGACTCTTTTGTTTCTGGTATCCCAAGTTCTGGCGAATTGTTCCCCCTTATGAGCCGTGAGTACGTTATCCCACTCACCTTCACGGGCATTTTCAATAGCAATGTCGATGATCTCTGGATATTTACCCTTAACGGTGGACCCAGCAACACGTTTACCGTCTGATTTCTTATGAGCTCTTTGAGATAATTCCTGAGACTGAGCGTCCTTTCTAAGGGAGAAAGACCAGAAAGATTGATCTCTGGAAGCAGACAAGAGGAAATGAGAGTTCTCATCGACAAATGTGATAGAAGATGGTGGAGCTGAATGACCACCTCTGGATCTCAAATGACGAGGCGGGGAAACAACAGACGTGTTAGTGGTGGACAAGGATGGGTCAAAGACGTACTCTTTCAATTGGTTATCAGCACCGTTGGTAACCAAGATAGGTTGCCCGTTGAGGAAGGCCACTTTCGTGACACCACCGTAGGATTCCATGTGAACGTTCTTCAAAATATGAATACGAGCCTTCTTGTCCAAATCGAAGAACATCAAATCACCAGTGTTGAACCCGACAGCCAAATGAGTGGACCCATCGGTTCTGAAAGATAAAGAAGTGATCGAGGAGTCTGTTCCTGTTGGTAAAGTACGCAAGGTCTTACCCTTCTTCAAGTTGTAGAGAATAACCTCACCTTTAACATTACCCAAGGCAATCACATCCAAGGCAGGAGCAGTCTCGATAGTTGTGAGTTGATATGGGAAGCCAGCAGAAGTGTAGATCAGCTTACCCGAGTGAATATTGAAGATCAAGACGTTGGTAGTGGTGGCAACAGCAATCTTGTTCAAATAAGTGGCTGGATGAACCAAGTCAACGATTTGACCATCGATTTCAGAGACTGTAAGCTTGGTGTAGAATTCAGTGGCAACTTTCATACCCTGGGCTTTCTTGAACACAAAGATTTCGTTCTTAGTGGCTGCTAACAAGTACTCACCAAAGACTAACAACTTCTTGATGGATTCAGTGGTGTCACAAGTCAATGTATGTTCTAATCTGCCTCTCTTGTAGATACCAATCTTGTTATCATAAGCAGCATAAACGTTATGGAAATGGGCAGTCAAGGCATTAATCTTGGAGTCGGTTTGATTTTGAGACACGAACAACAAATGTAAGTTATTGGCATCATAAATTTGGAAAGATTTACCAACAGAAGTGGCAATGTAGAAAGTTGAACCTAATGTACCAATAGCAAATGGGATATCATTGGAAACATTACCAATGACCCTGAACGGGGAGAAGATCTTGGAAGTCTTGGCCTTCTTGACCATTGGCTCGGTGACCTTTCTTCTTTTGATGGTACTATCAGTCATATCCAGGGTTGGTGGGTCTTAGTTAAATCTATAAGTTAACTTCACATAGTAGCACCTTCTTAATAATAAATCTTCTTGTTAATATTTTTTTTTACCTTCCCATCTCTCATCTGCAGCGGCTGCAGAGGAGCGCGATATTTGCATATATCCCACGTGACCATAGAGTAGGGCTGAAGTCTACTGCGATGCTCCAAGAATGAGTATAATCAGTATCAAAAAAATTCGGAGGGTTGGCCGAGTGGTCTAAGGCGGTAGACTTAAGATCTACTGGACGTTGTCCGCACGCGTTCGAACCGCGTATCCTTCATTATATTTTTTTGATCTTTTTTTGTTAAATGAACTATCTTCAGTTTTTCAATTCACTATTACTTAGCTATAGATCTGTAGCACAGTGTATATCATTTATCTTTCTAAAGCTGTCAGTAGGAGTCAATATTATGAAAGATAAGTATCTTCGGCTTCAGTTTTCAATTATGTCCCGGAGATCACATGACACAGATCCCCAATCTTACAATGCCCCGTTTCTTTTTTTCTGGGTCAATGCCGTAGCCGTACCCTTTGCCCAATTCGTGATCTGATTGGTTCGATGTCGCGAATTAACGGTTCGAGTATGCCAAAGACGTCTCTCCGCCCGTGGCCGTATCAAAAATATATTTATTCCATGCATGACGAATTATCAAGATGGTTTGGCTATGGTATATATGGCCGCGGTTGTTAGAACTTAATACTAGTTTTAGTGCTACTGCTCTACAGGCAATCTAACCAGATTGTAGCATACAGTTGTATTGAGGAGAATACAAGTTATAGTCAAACAAATGCTGATCTGATCGTAATTAAAGATGACAAATCTCCTCTTGTAAATCGTAGACAGAACCAACATAGTTCCTCCAGCCTGGAAACTTCCGACGGCAATTTAGCTGGGCAGAGGATCTGCCTAAATTTAACATCAGCCGCATATAGCTCCTTGTAAGTCTGGGAGGGCTTTGAAGGCGCCGAGCGAAAGGGAGGACCAGATACTAGGCTCGGTGCCCATCGCAGTATACGGAACAGGAACTTCAACTCTTTGGAATAAAACCAACATGTCAGTTTAATTTCAAATGATTAACATTAACCTCATCAAGGCAAACAAACAGTGATACACCATAAATCAACTCTTTCTTTTAGAAAAAGAATCTGGAAATATCAAGATTATCCTTGTATTGATCCTAATAATTTATTGCCCTTGATATTTTTCACAGTCTGTACATCGAGCAGTCGTCAAGCCGCCCATTTTGCATTCCTCCCTGAAATTTGGTTAATAAGCTATCTGCCATTACTAAAATTCCAAGCTTGGCCATTTTTCATTAGAAGCTTTAACCATTTAGATCTTTGTTTATCTCAGAATCATCCAGTCGCATCCACCACACTACTGCCTTATCGTACCTGTCTGTATCTATCTGTCTTTGTGTTTTGTCCGACTACTTATTCGAAATCTAGTCACTACCTGTTCCTCCCTTAATTTTTCAAACAAATATGTCATCAAACGCCAACTCGAATTCCATAAATATCAACCAACGGACTTTCAGAAGAGAATCCTTCGCCCACTCGCAAGGTATGGGTGGTATCAGCTGGGGGTCTGTGACTATTGGGAGTTGGCTTAAGGACGAGGTTTTAATGCATGCTAACAACTATAACCATCACAACCATTCCCATCTGAATCCTGCTGCTGTCAATGCTAATGCCTACAATGGCCACCTTGGCGCCTCAAACTTGCCGATGTCGCCACCTATCCAGTCATCTTATTTGCCTAATCTTGAAGCCAACTATTGTAAGGATTACAGTTGCTGTGGTGAACTGCTACCAACACTTCATGACTTGTTAAAGCATTACGAAGAGTCCCACATCTCTCCGTCTCCGCCAACACACCTGCCTAAGCCTATCCAGAACTTTGAGACGGTGTCCACCACTGATGTGTTTATTAACAACCAGCAGCAAACCCAGCAAGCACAGCAACAGCAGCAGCTTCAACAACAGAGGCAACAGCAGCAACAACAGCAGGCGTTACAACAGCAACAACAGGCATTACAACAACAGCAGCAACAGCAGCAGAACCAACAGCATCAGCAACAACAGGTGTCCCAGCAAAGAGTAGCAAGCTCCAACAATGGAGCTCCACAATTCAACGAGAACTCATTCCAGCAACCAAATTCCGCAGCCGGTAATAAGACAGCGAATAACAACAACAACAACTTCAACCTGCAACAAATTGACCAATTCAACAGATCTCAATCCAACTTGAACGGCCAGTTAACCCCACACAGCTCCCAACAATCCACCCCTTTCCAGATGGACGACTCAGCAATGGATGTGGATGATGACATGGACGTTGACGAAGGTTACATTGACGATCCATCGCGTAACTTATACGTTGCTCAAGGCTCAGAGAAACCGTTCACATGTCCCGTTATCGGTTGTAATAAGAACTACAAGAATCAGAACGGTTTGAAATATCATAGACTGCATGGCCATCAAAACCAGAAATTGCATTTAAACCCAGACGGTACGTATTCCATCATCGATCCAAACGATGGGAACTCTTCTGAACAGGATAAGCCTTACAGATGTGAGGTTTGTGGGAAGAGATACAAGAACTTAAACGGGTTGAAGTATCATAGAGGTCACACCACCCATTGATGTTGGTTGGTTAGACTTTAAAGGGTTATTAAATTACGGTCTGTTAGACCTTTTTTGGGATATTATACTTATATGACAATGCATTTTGTTTTGTTTTGTTTTGCTTTGTGTGGTTTGGTTTATTACGTTTTTGTGTTATATCGTTAATATGTTGTGTTTGTGTTCTAACTTTGTTGTCGATGTTGTTAACGGACGCTTTATGTGTTATATTGTTCTTGAATCTATAATTATCACGTGTTATGGTGTTGCTAATTTTTAATAGAGATCCTCCTTATATCCGTTAAACTAGTAAAGCATGTGCCTGGAGTGTATCTACGTCGACATTAACAACTATAAGCTCAAAGGTGAAAACTTGACAGCCCGAGGAACTAAACTACATTGTTTATGATCGAAAAGATAGACAGCTTCAATTACTGTGGATATTATATAGACTTCTTTAGCTATTATTCTATGTTAGTATCTCCATATCGAAATAAACAAAAACCCCACACAACAAACAAACAAATTATTCAATCACACACAGAGACACAAGAAACAACAATTAAAACTAAAGAAATCAGTGTAACTATGACAAAGGAACCGGTCATCACAAGAGATCAATCAAAACGATCGACCTAAAGCCTTGTTCATAATGGTTCAAATTAAAAAAAGAAAGTTATCATCATTTGGAAAGTAGAAGTTCTTGGAATCTTTGTCTCCTTTGGTGATTGTGCGACTGGATTGATTGATTGATTGATGAAGAATTAGGTGGTTGATCTAATGTTGTTTCACATACTAATTGAGGATGGCTCTTTTGGAGTTAAACATTACCTTTATCATTTATATGTTGTTACACTTTCGAGCGACTTATATTTTTGGAGGGTTTGTTTTTTTCGAAAATTTGTCCAAGAAGTCGACCTGTCAAATTTCTATGGCAATTTTCATTATCTCATCTCGCGAAAATTTCCGTAAATAGGCAAACAATCCGAGGACTTTGTTAGGGCAACTTCGGCGGCTACGACGTCGATAGTTTTGTGGCACATCCATAATCCCATCATATGAAAAAGTGTTTGACTTTGTGTACGATCTACAATAGAATGATCTATGTTAAAAATGCAAATGTTCAAGTATTAAGATGATAATAAATATGCCAGATATTAAATGTGTAAAGTACGTTGCTGTCTGTACTGGATCTCAACAGCAGTACCAAATCCTTCTTCACCTGATCTCTTCAAGATAAAGTTATCATCAAACCAATCCAATAGCTCAATCAAGTTCTTACAGTCCATCATATCTTTGTACAGAGCCTTTGGCAACTGTGGATCTAACATGCATGAGAAATGATGTTGGATCAATCTGAAAGGAAGACCATACGCCGTAGAGTACTCCCAGAATTTTTCAATACTGCCCCATGTAGCCTTATCAAAACCTGCGAATAATGTAGGGTTGGCCAAGATACCACGAACTGCCATCACACCTTCACAGTTGGTGTATTCGGCAATGTCATAGGCGTCCTTCAAAGAGAAACAGTCACCGTTGGCGATCACTGGAACAGAGACAGTCTCTTTAACTAACTTGATGGCGTCAAAGTTAGCTGGGATGGAAGATCTGGTGGTTCTTGTTCTGCCGTGAACAGTGATAAAGTCGACACCGGCAGCTTCCACTTTCTTGACAAACGATATCGTTTCGTTGAGGTCTTTGTGGATACGGATCTTTGTCTCAATAGTAACCTTATCCCCATACTTCTCCTTAACAGCGTGGACCATATTGGCAACCAAATCCGGCTCACTCATCAAAGCGGCACCGATCCCTTCTCTTGTTTGCTCTTTGATAGGACAGCCACAGTTGATCCCGATCCCATCGACGTAAGGGTGGATCATCTCCACGAATCTGAGCAAATCGGTGACGTTGTTCACACCAACTTGAACGATCAACGGCGTATCGAAATTATTCGTTGTGAAATCTGATAATCTTGCAGTTTCATTTCTGACAAATTCTCTAGCGAGGATCATTGGAGAGTACACTATGTCGGTGTTGTATTCACGAACCAGCGATCTGAACGGTAATTTGGAGTACCTCACCATAGGCCCAGCGATGAACACTGGTCTTTTCTCCTGTTGGCATTTCTTGATGATGTAAAGCGGGTTGTGTTCTGGGTTTCTTGGTTCGATGTGTGGCATTGTTTGCAGTAATATTTGCTTGTATTTGTGTTTCTGTGGTATATTTCTGAGTGACTGAATCTTGGAACTTGAGTTATGTGTCTATTTTTTTCAATGTAAAATGGGAGATCTGACAGGTATTTAAACAGTCTTTGGTAAAAGCGATGGGATTAACTCGAGATAAGCCAAGCCGTCTTTCTTTTGAGAAACGTCCTTGGAAAGATTTCAAATAGTTGATTCGCGCCCGGCTGTAGGTTCCCAATTCGGAAGCTCAAACAGACATTTGCCCGCCCGCCCCAGTTGGGACAAAAATTTGGATATTTTCAAACAATTTTGTCCTGCATGAAGATATACTCCCGTGGACAAACGAATTATATAATTTTTTGTCCGAATCACGCAAGTACTGAGACCAGCTAAACTCTTAATTCTATTAATTATAATAAACATATACTTGATCAAATGATGTCAACACCATGTAATCTAATATCTAAAGTTGGTTGGATCAAAATCTATACTCTTATTCAAATGAATATGTTCAAAAGGATTTGTAGCCTCTTCTTCAATAGCATCCACACCATGACTACCAAGTGTGCTTAATGGGGAAGTTGTCGAAACAGTCATCATAGAGACATCACCAGACGATTTCGTCTTCACTGAATCACTTACACTTTCCCTTAGGAAATCAATGAGGTTCAATTCACCATCTTCACCGTCAGTTTCATTTATAGTTTCATCTTGTAACCCACCCAGACTTTTCCTTCTCGACCCATTGAGATCATCTTGATCTGATGTTGGTGCTGAATGGAAGGTATGCCTCATTTGTGGTCTTAATGGCTTGGAAGCAACATCTAAATCTATCAAATCAGTCTTCACTTGTGGGATTGAAGAAGTGGTTTTGGCATGTTTTGGTAAGGTGAGAGGAGGGACACTAGGTTTATAATGGAATGTGGATTGCGGTTGTTGCTGCTGCTGCTGCTGCTGCTGCTGCTGCTGCTGAACCATTGTCTTGTCGTACATTTCTTCAAAGTTCACGTGCTTTGGCATGTTACCAGAGACAACAGAAGAGTACCTCGATCCAGAGGTATCCATATCACTAAAGATAGAATCCGTTGAGGACCCACTAACAGTGTGAATCGAGCGTCTATGGGAGTATCTCCTAGCACTACCAGAATGCTTTGGTGACTGTGTCAAGTCTTGAAATGAGACTGCTGTGGGAGAAGGTGGCACAGAATGTTGCAGAGAGTCTGTATCCTGTCTACCGTTCTCTTGAGCAGATGAAGTTGGATGAGTGATAGTGCTGGTTGGTGGCTTAGAATCAGTGGCAACAGTTGGGAATTTGTACTCATTTAGTTTCTTGAAAACGTGTAATCTTTCCTGTTTGGACTGTGAGTGTGGGATTGTGGAGGTGGTGTCATTGTCGAGACCCATACTGCTCTTACCATTTGAAGTGCTTGTTGTCATGGTTTGGAAGAAGGCTTGCTTAGGAGAGACTGGATATTGAATGCAATCGATATCTGACATATTATTTCTTCAAATTGACAATGTCTTCGTGGCTGTAAGAAAGTTTATGGTGTTTTCTTGAGATTTCAATTGTTGGAACTAAAAGACTAATGGTGGAAACAAATTGTTTAAATATCTTTTCAACAAATTGACACACTTATATCACAAACAGGTTTCCTTTTCGTTCAGCAGTGAGACCGTTGTATACATGAAACTTATAAAATTTTACAATTTAAAGTTCACATCCAAAATTCTTGCCGTGTCAACCTTAACTTAAATTGATATAGCTCAACACTCGACTGTCATATTATACAGGGAAAACTTTAATCTCTATGGGATGTACAAAATTACAGAGCTTTGTAATGCATAGTATTTCTGTGGAACAATAAGACAAGCGTCAGGGGTGGAAAGAATTAGAAGGGCAGAAAATGGAAGTGAAGAGGTCCAATTGTTCCATAGCTTCTACGCAGGGGAGTGGAAACTGGGCATGTAGTTACTCGTGGTACCAAATTATCCCAGCTACCACAGTTGATTTCAGTTTCATTAGTAATTGCCACCAATGTTCACAAAGTAAGATTATACTTTAATAGACGATTCCTGCTCTCTGTTTTCAAACAGAACCGTTAAAAACATTATTATTATTATTATTATTATTATTAAGCTGGAGATGATTTCATTGGTTTGAAATGGCCATATAGCACTTTAAAGGAAGGTAAAGTTCAAGGGTTGTAAGGTTACGATCATCTCCGATATATTCTTTGCATTTACGAGATGATATCATAATTGACTATTCTGAAACCGCCTTAGATTAGGATTACTTTGGGAGTTTAAGGTCTACTCCGAGGGTCATCAATTCTTTAAAACACTCTCAGGCTCCATCCAGACTTGTCAAAGTTGAAATTTCATGCGTCTCGTATGCAACCTAACGCCGAATCTTGGGCCTCTTGCATGTATGAAATTTAGCGCAAAGAGAAAAAAAATTGACAGAAAAACAAAATACTTGTAGGATTCCACATAAACAAAGTGCAAATTCAGTGCTCCTGGACTTCACGAATATCCCCGTTTTAGGAAAAATCTTAATCCTGATATACTTTTGTCGGCTCATGAAATAAATTTCATTCGTATTTAGTTGTCAACTCAAAAGATAGCCGTCGGTATATTTGAATACAAAGGAGTCGAGATTCATTCAAGTTTGACATATAATTGATAATAATATTATTCATGAACTGCATACTATTTTGAACGTGTAATTTATGCATATCACATATGATGAATTGTTACATTTCTACTGAATATAGTAATAGAATTCTCCAAAAGGTTTTGAAAAACCAATCAAATAAATCCCTATCGCCTATCCGTGGTGATCGGATTTGAGGTAAACACCAGCTGATGTAAGACGACCATTACATAATACCAACCTATATTCCTGGGATTTATGCCCTCTTAAGGCCGTCAATTGAACTTCTTAAACCCATCTTCAAAGAATTCAACAATAAAATCGCATATAATCCAAATTATTCGGTTGGAATGTCTCAATCTGCGACACTATAGAATAGACCCCGGAGTCTCAACTTCCAAACATATATCAATCAAAAGCTTTATAAGTTCAATGACATCCAAGAAAGGGAAGAAGCTTTCTAGAAAACATGAATAACCTGCATGGAATCTGCTAAGAGGAACACAGAGAAGATACGTAAACTAGTATAATTCTGCATAAATAATTCGGCAACAAAGTAATTAAGGTTTACAAGACTTATGTATGTCTCTGCAGATTGAAGAGCGGAATCTTCAAATTATTAGCTGATCTTATGAAGATTCATGCCAGTACTGAATTATTTTTCAGATTTGATCAGCTGTTCAAATTGTATATAATATACGTAACCTTGTGTAAAAGTGGTTCGATTCCCATCCTAAGTCTCTATGAAATGAATACATATACAGCACTTGGCAATACACAATAAATTAAAGTTGATTAACTCAAACAATAATTATACTTATTTACTGAGTAATATACTTAACAGCTTATACATAGACAGTACAAGTACTTACACTACTTCGGTAGTATACGTCTTAGACTAGTGAAGTTTCCGTTCATTTCATGCACTATCACTTTCGGTATGATCAGTATCGTCTGCGGTTAAATTCAGTTTCTCTAAAACCTTAGTAGTGTTATTCAAAGTTTCCTTTACTGGGTTGTTATTCTGATGAAAAGCACTTGAATTCGAAGCTGATGAAAGTTGGTGGAAAGGAGTGCTAGTTGTTGGAGTTGATGCAGATGTAGTTACAGTAGAAGAAGAAGAAGCTAATGTAAAATCTGCATGACCTTGGTAACGTTCATTTGTAATGGAATCAGTGATATCAATGCTTAAAGGGTGTGGTGTATTAGTGTTAGTGCTAGGAAATCCCGAGATCGGTGGTGATAGTGCTGGTGATGAGCTGTTTAACGACTTTGCAGGCTTAGTTTGTGGATTAGATGGACGTATCGTTGGTTCTTCGATTTCATCATCGTCATAAATATCCGGTGGTGACGCATACCCTTCTTCGTCGTCGAGCATTGAGTCTTCGTCTTCTGAGTTGTTCTGACTGCTGAGACTGTTGCCGTCTTGATCAATGGTTTTCTTAAAGTTCCTTAAAGCAGTGATTCTTTCATAATTCTTCTTATTATCCTTAGACAACAAATGGGCGAATGATTTCTGTTGTTCTCTTTTGTTCCAGTTCAAAGTCCTACTGACACTGTCAAAGTACTCTGTTCCCGATGAGATGATAGTGGTGAACGAATGTTCAGAAGCATTGATCTTGATATAATCGCCCTTTTGGAGCTCGATTCTAGATCTCCCATCAAAAGCAGCCCAAGCTGTGGATCTTGAATTCTTGGGCACTTTCAACTTTAACTCCATTGAATCCGGTAGCAGAATTGGTCTGAAGGATAATGTATGAGCACAAATCGGAGTCACAGAGATGGCACTGACTCCTGGATGGATCAAAGAACCACCAGCACTGAGCGAGTATGCAGTTGAACCTGTTGGTGTTGAGATGATAATACCGTCAGCTTGAGCCACTGTTAACAAGTGACCATTACCGTACAATTCTAGCATCGAGACGTATGGAGAAGGACCTCTGTCCACGGTCAATTCGTTCAAAACGTGGAAAGTGGCGATTTTCTCCTTATTTGCCCTGTAAACTTCACAAGCCAATCTCATTCTCACTGTTGCCTTGGTACCGTTCTTCAGTATTATTTGAAGATAATCTCTAAACTGTTCAAAGTAGAATCCTGTAAGGAACCCTAGCGAGCCTAAATTGAAAGAGATAACAGGAGCAGAAGATTCTTGGAACAAAGACGAAACGTAAAGGACAGTACCATCACCGCCTAAAGTTATGATCAAATCCAAATCTTTGATCTTGGTCACAGACTCTTTGTTCCAGTAGTTAAGACGATTCCAAGCAGAGGGACATTGGTCGATGATTCCCTTAGAGTTGAACTTCTCTGATCTCTGTAACTTTCGATCAACGTAGACGTTTAAATCGGGATAAGTGGTGAGTAACCATTGGGTCATTTCTCTTGTCAGGTAAACCAAAGAATTGTCTCTGGCCTTTGTAACAATAACAAAGTTGCGTGTCTCGATCGAAACAGTGATGTTTGTTAGAGTCTTGGAGATCTGCCTGACGCTGTGAAAGCCTTCGTTCAATTTGACGTGAGATTTGGATTTCTTTAGGTTCTCTGAACTATCCGTTATCCTTTTAAGCTCACTGATACCGTCATCATGTTCCTTGTCTTCGGATTCTCCAGCTAGAGATTCTAAGGGCATCCTCAGGTTAGAGCTATTCATATGTGATGGTGATGGGGTTGGAGACATGGTGTATACCAGTTAAGGTTGAACTGGAAAGAGAAGTGGGTGGGAAAAGGGTGTGATTTTTGGAAAAGCCGGAAGCTGATTGTAGCTTTGTAAATATGGATGCAATGTGTGAGATCAGGTGGTAATCACAGCTCAGATACGATGGATCAGTATCGGGTTACAATGAGTTTCCCTAATAGTATTCTATAAAGAGACCGGTGCGTCAACAAGATGAACTAGCTGAATTGTTGAACAGGGAGATCCGTTGATTTGCCGCTGTAATCTCCAGCTGTTGTGCGGCTACATTTTTAGTCAGCCGAATTCGATTTTCGATTTCCGTCCGCAATATGTGAACTGTTCTGAAAAGCCACGTGACTTGACCGTACACGGATTATATAAATAATTTGTATTCAAACTGCTAATATGCTACTGTATACACAAGCTGTTTATTGGACTTGCTTGACCTTACATTTCCAGTTCTTACCGTCAAGTAAAGGCAAAGAAGCACCGAGACACCAACCCAACTCGTTCCCGTCGATGGTTTTGGCGGTCTTTAATTCTCTATGTAATGGAATATCGTAACCTGTGTGTAATAACGCCACTTGGAAGGATAAATCCAAACACCATTGTGGCTCTTCCTTTAACTCCTTAACAGAACCTTCGATGGCGGCTAAAGAGTTGATCCAAGTGGTTTCACCGTTACAAACAACCTTGGCCAAGTCGGTCAACTCTTGCAAAGTGAAAGAAGATGGCATACCTAAAGGTTGGGTTCTGTCGTAGAAGTAGGAGAACACGTACAAGTCAGAAGTGTCCTTGAAGGTCTTGACTAAAGAAGGCTGGTGGACACCGTTGAAAGAACATGGCTTCTTGGTACAGGCTGTGTCCTTCTTCAAGATGGATTCAGCTAAGAAACGACATTGAGCACCGGATGGGGTTTCGGTACCTTTGAAATCAACGGTGTAAGACTCGCCAGACTCTAACTTGACTTTGACGTCCTTCGCAACTTCGCCTGGTGGGACACATGGAGAGATCAAAGTGGTCTTGGTGGAGCCATCGGTGAGCTTACCTTCGTTTAGGGCGGCTTCGACAATCAAGGAGTTGACCTTGTTTCTACCAGCCATCAACCCGTAGCCCAAATGGGAGAATTGGTAAAGCGAGAAGTCTCTGTTACCAAAGTCAATGTCGTACTTGTGTTCACCTTCGACCATCTTCTCGCCGTTCTTGAACTCAGGCTCAAAGACAATCTGGGTGGAACCACCCCCCAAATCAAAGACAGCCGCGGTCGGTAATTTTTCAGAAGAACCAATGTTACCCAACAAATAGTTGGCTGTGATCCAGGCGTAGACACCTTCATCGTCACCAGACATGATGGAGACACCGTCGCCTTCGACGACTGGGAACGGGTAGTCCTTTTCCAAATGGTCTCTAACAGCACGAAGAATCTTTTCGGATTTTTCTTCACCTAATAATCTCAACCCAGCAGTGGCCTTGACAGCGACTGGGGTACATGCCTTCTTGTTCTCAGGAACAGACTCCAGGGCCTTCTTTAACAATGGGTCCAATGACTGAGCAGCACCAAGAGTGTCGGTGTCGAAGGAGGATAAACCTGGCTTCAACATTTCAAACACTTCATTGTTCAATCTTGGTGGAGAGTAACAGACATCGAACTCATAAATGTGGATACGGGAACCAGTGGACCCAGCGTCGATCATGATGACGTATTCTGGAGTCTTGGTACATTCACCGGAAGCAGCAACTGTCTTACCCTTAGAAGAACTACTTAACCCAGAATTGTTCTCATCGTCTCCATCAATGACACTCTTAGAGTCAGAGTTGACTCCCTCGTATGGCTTGTTGGTATCTTTGATAGCTTCGAACCCGCCCTTGTTAGCAGATCCACCAGAAGTGGCCTTATCAGCGACAGCTTTTGGAGCTTCTTTAATTGGAGTGTCCTTATCGACTTTCTTTGGGTGGTTGACTTGTTCTTTATCATTTGAAGGCTGCTTTTCGTTGATTTCAGAGTCTTCAGCGTATTGTGGAGAGTTACCGATGACTTCTTTACTGTCGGAGTCTAACCCTGTGTTTTGCTTACTGGAAGATGAGCCAGTTTGTTGCTTTTGAGACGAGGAACCTTGATATAATGGATCATTAACCTTTAATGATGATCTGACATTGTCGGAAATATCGTTTACTTGTTTAGGCTGTGTGATCAAGAACACAGTGATAGTGAAGAGCACCAAAGCGGCTATGATAAAACGTGAGTTTCTCAAAGTTGGTGACATGTTATTGGACATCTTCTCTTTTTCTTGTTCTCCAAAAACAGTTCCAAATTGTAAGAGTGTTACCTGTATTACCTTAAGTTTCGATCAATTGGAATTATCTTGAAACTCATATGATCCATTTCTAAATTTACCTCGGCGAGAATTAAATATGTCCGCTTTTTTCCTTTTGGCGTGTCAACTTTCCAAGTTCAACGCGTTCGCGCTCCCTGGGCTCATTTCGTATTTTTGCGCCAAAATGTTTCGCAAATCAAGCGAAATTACAGAACACTAAAATTTGAAGTAAGTTCATCAGCTATATCCTCTTGATTCTTGATATCTATAGCCAAACTAATCATCAACTATCAACTGATCGAAAAACCGACCATGTCTCGTAAATCAGATAAATCCAACACAATTCTCTTCCGTCTCCAGGAACAACAAGCTGCTAAAGGTGGGTACAAGGACTACAACTCGCTCAAGAGACCAACAAATCCGTTCAAAATCACAAGCATTAAAGATCTTCAAGGGTTCAAGAAAGTTATATTACAAGATCTCAACGATAAGATCAACAGGATAAATAATGCCAGCTTGGGACTATCGGACTATCAGATCTTGGAACTCAACAGTGATATCAATGGTCTTTTGAAGCAGAAGTGGAATTACGAGAAACAGATAAGAGATTTAAACGGAGTTGGCTCTGATAGATACGTTAATGTCAACAAGGACACAGCATTGGTAAACTCTTTGAAGATCAACGGTGTGAGGTATTTTGGGCTGGCGAAGAACCTGGAAGACATTCAGAAACTTAAGGGCGAAATTGATACGCTGAAGAAGGCCAAAGAGGAAGAAATCAAAAGGCAGAAGGACAAGAAACTGTTCTTGAAAAGTCTCACTGACAGAATCAACTACAACTACTTTAACGACGATGAGCAAGATGAAGAACTTCTACAGCAAGAGAAAGAGCTAATGACAGGGCAACGATTACAGTTCTTAAAGCTTCAGAGGCAAACAGAAGAGTCTGGGCTTACAATCAAGGCTGATCTCATAGACGAAATCAACTATGATGAGGATATAGAGGCAGTTCTAGTGGCCAAACGTAGGGAACAGTTGCAAGCGTTGTACAACATCTGATAACTTATTAATATAAATAACATACAATTCAGAAATCTTATCCAATATATACAAAGCTTCTATAATTATTTTTTTTTGAATTTCGTGAAAACATTAATGAACAAATTTAACCAACCAGAATGATAATATGAATATAAAACAATGAAAAATCAAGGAAAGTTAAAATGCTTATTTGGTGGCAGAGACTAAGTAAGCGACTAAATCGTTTCTGTCCTTGTCCTTCTTCAAACCACCGAAGGCCATCTTGGTACCTGGAATGTACTTCTTTGGGTTTTCCAAGTAGTCAGACATGGTTTGTTCGTCCCACTTAACAGCCTTCTTGATGTTGGCGTCAGTGTAAGAGTAACCAGCAGCTTGACCGGACAATCTACCGAAGATACCGTGTAAGTTTGGACCAACCTTGTGTGGACCGTTGGCTTCAACGGTGTGACATTGTAAACATCTGGTTTTGAATAAGGTAGCACCCTTCTTTTCGGAACCCTTCTTGTATGGAGCTGGCATTGTGAATAATATGTGAGATGAGGAGAGTAGTAATTAAGACACTGAGTGGTTTCAAGTGTACGTGTCGGTGTTTACGTTCATTTGGCACCTTTTTAAACTAGGATTTTATATGTTATTTATAAAAAAATCCAACCATGCAGCCTCTTGCAAATGAAAAGTTTTGTTTTACGTGTATTATGAATTACAGACTATTCATTGGATAATATGCGCTCGCGCTCGCCTAATCGGGAAAGGTTAGCGGCCCGGTGAACAGAATATTCAGCAAAAAAAGCTCAAAATTGATCTTTAAAGGTATTTTAAATCGATAAGTATTGTCTATAAGATCATAGCTATTCAATGAACCAAATTAAAATGCATTTGATGTTCAGGTTATAGAGAGCGATATCTCCTGTTTTTGATTGATGGCGTTGTTGATAATTTCTGACTGTACCAGCTCAGCTGGTTGGATACTCGCCTCCTAGAAAAAAACGGTGCGAACAATTCGTGGGGTTTGAACTTTGGATACTTTGGTCCAAGAAAGAAATAAGTACAGTACTAGCTCTACGTTAAGAGAGATTTAAAAGCAAATCCCGCAGCTGGATAAACCATAATTTGTCTTAGAAACCTCTGATATTACTTTGCTTTAATATTCAAGAGTTCTTTGTGAAACGCTTTGTAGTTTGAAACTTGATATATACCAGGCTAGCTACTGCAAAGCTTCAGGTAAAGAAAAACACAGGTACAACTTGGACCTGAACCACCTCAACTCCATGGGTTTAAGGTACAAGCTGGTACAGTCAAAGCCGAAAGCCGAAAAATCTATTTTATAATCTTGCATATGCACTCGGCATAATTCGGCTAAAGCCTAACTTGTAAGAAATCTTTTCTAGAAATTACATAGGCTGTGTCAAATAATCATAAAGCTGTGTACTACGATAGGGATCAATCATATTTTTAGATGTAACAAGTTATACAAGAATTCCACTACTACAATGGCACTATGTGGCATCTGTGAAACCAATGAATCAAAATACAAATGCTCCAAATGTCTAGTTCCATACTGTTCCTTGGTATGCTATAAATCCTCGGATCATAAGCACGATGAAACGACCAGCCAATCAAATGACAAAAATCATCAACAGTCCATATCCCCTGTTATAAAACCAAACTTAACAACAGAGAATGATGATCAATCCAAAGGTTTAAACGAGACTTACAGGGCTATCTTGGCGGATGAAAAATTTCAATATTATCTGAATCATCCCATAGTTCAAAGGGAATTAGTAAAGATTAATCAGATAATACAATCTGATAGATCTCATGATTTCCACAAGTCTAATGAATACCTCTTGAATCTTAGAAAGTTTGGGAAGAATGAAAACGTGCTGATAGAAGAATTCTGTTGTATGTTCACAGCTTTGTTACAGGATAAAGAATCAACTAGTGAAACTGGAATTCAGCTGTAGGTCATAGCTAGTTGCTGTATGTTTAACGACTTCAATGAAATCAAAATCTACGAAATATAATTAACTGTCTTTGAACCCAATAGAATCGTTAACCTTTGATTCTTTCTATATAAATGCCTAAGTATAATTATAATAATAGCAATATGCTAATGAAGCCCACTTTTAATTCCTCTAATATTGAACCTCCTTGAAAAACCTCCCTTAGTGTAACCATCGATATGCAAATCCTTTTGTTCCCAAATAAAACACATCATCACTCCATTCTTAGACCATCCTAAGCATAGTAGACACAAGGAACCAACGACTGTGGTAGCTGAATTAATTGGTTGAACGCTTGGTTATTGCTAGAACAGTAAGTGTTGGCGGCATTTGTGAGCTTACAACATTCACAATCTCCTTGGTGAGTCATACTTCTAGCTTTGTAACTTGCTTTGTCGTATTGTTGGTACTGTGTTGATGGTTGTAGCATATCATAGGATCTCTTCTTTGTTTGTGTGAATGATACCGTTTCAGATGGAGCGCCTGTGTAATATTGACTGATGTTTAGTTGGTCAGGGAATGTTTGCTGGTCAAAGGAGTAGCTGTTGTAAGGATACACCAAAGTGTTTGAATAAGGTGGTGTTGTGAACGATGATTGTGCCTGGACTGGTTGGCGAATGTAGGAGTTCGTGAAGAGTGACTGTTCGTAGTTCAAAAGCGAACCAATACTGCTGATTTCAATCGTTGGAGAGTTTGGTGTGAGAGGAGCGTATGTGAAGCGTTTCAACTCGTCAACAAAATCGTTGTATCTGGAGTTCTTGAACATGTTGTTCAAATCGTAGTTGAGCATCTTCAAGAGCTTGATCTCTTGCGATACTATGAACTCCTTTGATAGGTTGGTCAAGTTGATCCAAGTCTTCAAGTTGAAGGAATAATCATCCAAATATTTGTTTGAAATCATCAATAAGAGAGAAACCTTTCTGAACAACTCGTTGAAACCTTCCTTTCTGTTATGGCATCCTTGAACGGTCTTCAAGTAGAACAAGGCTTGCACAAGTGTGATGTTGGAAAGACTTGTGAGCTTCACCAAGTTGTGTAGCTTGTTGGTGAAGTCCATAGGCACATGGAAGTCTGAGACGTTGGTGAAGTTGATGGCAATTTTGATGAACAAGTCCATGTTCATGAACGATATTTCATCGCCAGTTGCTGTGTATGTGTTCATGTATATGTGGTTTGTGGATGTGGTTGCCATATTTTTGTGTACTTTAGCACTAATGACAGCGGCAGTTGGTTTTGGTTCTATGGGCAGTAAAGCATGGCTAAGGTACCGTAGTATAGAGAAGTGGAAACCATCACAGATTTATATAAATCCATGTATTTATTTTATTTCATGTCTTGTCTCTTTCTTGAGTTCATGATGGATGGAACGGGGTTGCACGGAGATGCTTGTTCAACTGTGATCTGAGCTGTTTTGTACAGCCAGGACGTTCTGGTTCTTTTTTTTTCTTTGCAAAATTGGATGCCTCCTCATTTATTTCGGTCCTTTTTCTTGCCGCAAATTCCTTTGGTTTTGAAATTTGTGGGTGTCCGTTCTCCGATTTGCAAATTTCAAAGCACCAGAAAGACGCCAAAAACGAGGCGTTGAAGCCTAGCCCAACGCGAGCCAATAGCAAATCAAGACCGCTATCTCATGGTGAAATTTCTACAGCTTTAAAAAAGTCTTCAAGTGCCTTCAGAGGGGTTTCTGTTGAAAGTGAAAAAGTCCACATCCTTGCGGAATTGGAAGCTGAGAAATTGACGTACAAACTGCTGATGGAAATTAACACAAGCCTGTTCGTACGTGCACGACTTTACGTACAACTGGATCCTGCGCGTTTATGCCCCTTGCCTTCAATTGCTAGGCGTCTCTCGTCACACTACTAAACACAGTCCCCTCCACTGTCCGTCCAGGACTCCAGGCTGGGCACTGAGGGCTCTTACTACGGAAGCCTGGAACTTGGGAAGAGCGGTAAAAACTTGGAACTTGGAAGGACTTTTTAACATATCTATGATCTTGAAGCCTGTTCTCTAAAGTTTAACTTAAATTCGATAAATCTTCTTCCAACGAATCACCCCAAATTTCAAAAGATTTAGTACAACTACAATTAGAAGAGCCACAGAAAATAATGATGATGATTAGGTTTCATGTTTCGGTTCTGATCCCTGGCGCCCGCAGCGGCCCGTTCGCTCCCTACACATATGATAAATTGCAATTCGAGCTACGACGTCGTCGTTACATGCGCTACATAATTAAATTCCACTGCATGGATGCAGTACACGTAACACAAACGCAGTAATATTCATTCATACCTACACTTAATTCTTAAGTTTTAACCAGTGGCAACAAACGAAAAGGAATACGGGTATTTGATAGGTTGGATTTAATTCCGAAGTCTAACCGAAAATGGTCTGGGATACAAATGGCTGTAATTTTGAAATACAATCATTAAGATCAGTTGAATAGATCATTAATTAGGATTTGTGATTCGTCGTTATCTTTTTGTCTTTGTCGAGAGCGTTTTTAGAATCCTGTGAATTTGTCATATGCCGGCTTTACGTCCCTTGCACAAGCTTCCAATTTTCAAGGTTCTAATTTCTATCTAGTTGTGATTGATCACTGAATATTCCTGAATCCTGAACACTGATCGGTCACTGCAATGCTATTATTGGCTTATAATGAATATTCATGATGAGAACACCTACGTAGGTGATTTGCGATATTCAAGTTATACAACTAATTATAAGTTACCGCGTTCGTCTTCCAGACACCAGTCTTTCCGATCAAACACAATCACAGAAGACGCTAATTTTCTTTGGTTTCAAAACTACAAGATAACTTTGATATTCTGGAAAATATAGATAGATGATCATTCTTTCTGTTCCACTTCAAATATCTTCAAATGTCGATTGGGTGAATTCCTTCTATACCTGATTAAAATTTAAGGACGAATCTTTCACTCATCATTCATGAGCTTTCGCGATTCGCGATCAACATCATGAACGTCCGGCGCTTTCGAAATTTATGCAAAGTGCCCAAACCAGAAAATCCATGCAGCATTCTGCTGTGGGTCTAAAAGGATGCTGCAGCCTGCAAACGATGGGATTGGGCTCCAGGCAGAGCAAAGTTCGTAAATTGCAGTGAGGTCTAGGTGGAGAGCTTGAGTAACCTCTGTCTGGCTCTACCTAGAATTATGTTGGCCGGCTGAGATAAATGAGACCGACTATCGCAGGCACTCACATATTTAAGCATTGGTCTCTAACATCATGAATCGTCAATTCTTCGGAAAACAAGAAACTTGTAATTTGAGACTCGAAACTTCAGAGATATAGCTCGAGCCAACTGCTCATAATATTCCTACAGATAATCATATGAAGCTGAAGTTGAAGCCTGGTCGTGTATTCGAACAAGTTTATCACTCTAAAATTAAGGGCTCGAATACGAACGCAATATGTGCAAAACTTGAGCTGCTCAGTTGTAGGACCATGTTATGAATGTAAAAAAAGTATGAGCTGCAAAGTTAATTCCATGATAGGATCGTTTGAACTATTCTAAAAGCGCGTATTTGAGTGTACAAGGTAAGTCTGTGGATCTCTCAATCAATTAAATTCCAGAAACCAGCCATAGCTGTATGTTTCGACGAGGAATAGTCAAGTCTAGTCAAAGTCTTTCGTGTTTGACCGCGTAATTAGTTGTAAATGATCCAATTATACGGTGTTTTAAACCTCTTTATACCTTAAATGGTTCTTTTATATGGCTCAAGATACAACTTTCAACTTCATGAAGAACTTTGGCTGGTGGTGCGCGGTGCGGTTAAGTGATGTCAGCAAATACAAAACACCGTAAAATTGCCGCCAAATTCTAATTTCCCAGCTCAAATGTTCGAAGATCTGGTTATTTCTCGTGAAACTAATAACTGTTTCATGATCAATCAACCAGTACCGATCATGGAATATGTAGATGATTGATATAATTGTTTGAAAGGTTTGTCTCGTCTCGTAGCGATCCCCACAGTCTTTTATTCTGGTGCAGCGGTCATGTTCGACAATTCTCGCGTCAACCCCAGTTTGCTAAAGTCATTTTTTAAAGCTTTATAAAGCTACCCCCTAATTCCAAAACTTCTCCCAAGTTCAGAAATAACATTAAAGTTCAAGTCCCAAACAACATTGCAAACTGATAACAAAACAAAAGATGGCTGTTATCACTCACGACTACACTGGCTTGAAGCCATTTGTTCAGCACAAAGGAAAGTTATCTGAAGGTATAACTTTCAACCCTTCCAATAACACTTTACTTTGGGTCGATATCATTAGAGGCCAACTCCACAGATCTTTCCTCGAAGGAGATCTTCTAACCAGATCTTCCAAGTCTCATGAAGTCCACTCTTTCCCAAATGAAACCATTGGTGTCATTTACCTCACTGAAGATGACGATTTGGTTGTCTTAGGTGGCCAATTCGGCCTAGCTGAGTTCAGATTCTCTACAAAGAGCTTTGATTACAAACTCAAATTCGATACAAACTCGGTTGTTACCCCAGAAGGTCTCGACAAGTATAGATTGAGATCCAACGATGGTAATGTTGATCCAAACGGTAACATCTGGCAAGGTCTTATGGGTAACTGTAACATTGGTCCAGTGCCGGAAGGTAGGCTAGTCAAATTTTCTCCAAACGGTACAACAAAAGAGCAGGACTCTTTGATTCCAAATGGTATTAACTGGTCCAAAGATGGTAAGACTTTGTACTGGACCAGTTCTTTAGAATTCACAATCTACAAGTTCGACTTTGACCTTGAAACCTCTACGGTCTCCAATAAGACTCCCTTCATCAATTTTAAGAATGTGTTCCCAGAGCTTGAATCTCCAGAACCAGATGGATTCATATTAACTACTGACGAAGAAATCATCACTGCTGTTTGGTCTTCTTCTTCTGTTGTCCACTTCAACAAACAAGGTGAAGTTATTCAAGTTTTCAAGCTGCCAACCCCAAGAATTTCCTGTGTCAACTTTGGTGCCACAAATGAACTATTCATCACATCAGCCAACCTAAACCTAGATAACGATGACAACAACTCTGATCCAAATGACTTCAGTGGTTCTATCTTCAGAATTGTTTTGGAAAATGGTGAATTCAATGGTGTTCCAAGACCAATTTTAACCAAGGCTCAACTCGAGAAATTATATGCTGGTAACAAATAAGTTGACTATTCATGAACAAATCACAATTGTGTATGCAATATGAGTACCTGTTATAGATTATAAACTATAGAATCTTGTTAATTCTCGCCTGTTTAGATCATTATATCAACCTCTCTTCACGTGGGTAATTCACATCACCTGACTTGATCTTAGGGCTATTTCTGGATTTAACGCCACATCTAGATTTTCTGAGATAACACAACGTGCGAAAGTTTCCTTATTGGGACGGAAAATACGAAAATTTGCGTGAAAATTTTTCCAAGAAAGGCCAACTTCGAAATGCCAAAGTCACCTGCTCGCCGCTACCCCGATCGTCTGCCTAGAAGAAATTTGTCTCTACCTAGAGCATAACTTCTCATATAGCTAGGCAGGAGTCATGGAAATACGGCTCCTTCTAAAGCTCCGCCTATCTAACAAAAAAGAACTTTACTTACGCGTAAACTTTTGCAAGTGAGAGGGCGTTGGAAAAAAAATTATATGAAAAAAAATATTAAGTAGAGTGAACTGTGAAAGGATCAGAGGCGAAAGAGCATCCATAAAAGTCCTTGTTTAAAAGAATTCTACCCCCCTTTCCTTTTAGGATCGTTAAACTTCTGTATTACTCAACTTTTTTTTCAGATACACAGTTATTATCCAAGATGTCTGACTTATCTAACGATATGCAAAACCTTAACATCAACGGCGGCAACGGTCAACAACCAGCTGCTCGTCGTTCTTACGTTCCTCCTCACATCAGATCCTTACCATCTGACCAACAACATGCCCCAAGATCCAACTACGGTTCCAACTATGGCTCTAACAACGGTGGTGACTACGGCAGATCTAACTACAACGATAACAGAGGCTACAACAATGGTGGTAGCTTCGGCGGCTACGGTCAAAGAAGATCATACAACAACGGCCCAAGAGGTGGTAACTTTGGTGGCAACTCCTATGGTAACAACAGAGGCTACAACAACAGAGGCCCAGGTGGTTACCAAAGAAACGGTCAAGGTAGATTTGTTGATGGTAAGCACGTTCCAGCTGCCAAAAACCCAGCCGTCGAAAAGGACTTATTCGGTGAAGCCGATGATCCAAAGTTCCAATCTTCTGGTATCAACTTCGACAACTACGACGAAATTCCAGTTGAAGCCACTGGTAACGATGTTCCAGAACCAATTTCCACTTTCACTTCCCCACCATTAGAAGAATTATTATTGGAAAACATTCAATTGGCTCGTTTCTCCAAGCCAACTCCAGTTCAAAAGTACTCTGTCCCAATTGTTGCTGCTGGTCGTGATTTAATGGCCTGTGCTCAAACTGGTTCTGGTAAGACTGGTGGTTTCTTATTCCCAATCTTATCCCAATCCTTCCTTAACGGTCCTTCTGCCGTTCCTGAACCAACCACTCACTTCTCCAAGAACAAGGCTTACCCAACCGCTTTAGTTTTAGCTCCAACCAGAGAATTGGTTTCCCAAATTTATGACGAAGCTAAAAAGTTCACCTACAGATCCTGGGTCCGTCCAACTGTTGCCTACGGTGGTGCTGATATTGGTTCCCAAATCAGAGAAATCGAACGTGGTTGTGATTTATTGGTTGCCACTCCAGGTCGTTTATCCGATTTGTTAGACCGTGGTAAGGTCTCCTTAGCTAATATCAAGTATTTGGTCTTAGATGAAGCTGACAGAATGTTAGATATGGGTTTCGAACCACAAATCAGACAAATTGTTCAAGGTTGTGACATGCCAGGTGTTGAAGATCGTCAAACCTTATTATTCTCTGCTACTTTCCCAAGAGACATCCAAATGTTGGCCACTGATTTCTTGAAGGACTACATCTTCTTATCTGTTGGTAAGGTTGGTTCAACCTCTGAAAACATTACCCAAAAGGTCTTATACGTCGAAGATAACGAAAAGAACTCTGTCTTGTTGGACATCTTATCCTCTGAAGACAACGGTTTGACTTTGATCTTTGTTGAAACCAAAAGAATGGCCGATGTTTTATCCAACTTCTTGATCTCCCAAAACTTCTACGCTACTTCTATCCACGGTGACCGTTCCCAACACGAAAGAGAACGTGCTTTGGAATCCTTCAGATCCGGTAAGTTCCCAATCTTAGTCGCCACTGCCGTTGCCGCTAGAGGTTTGGATATTCCAAACGTCACCCACGTTATCAACTACGATTTGCCATCTGACATTGACGACTACGTCCACAGAATTGGTCGTACTGGTCGTGCTGGTAACACCGGTGTTGCCACTGCCTTCTTCAACAGAGGTAACAAGAACATTGTCAAGGACTTTGTTGAAATCTTAACCGAAGCTAAGCAAGAAGTCCCACAATTCTTAACTGCCATTGCCAGAGAATCTTCTCGTGGTGGTTCCATGCGTGGTGGTCGTGGTGGTAAGACCCAAAACAAGGATTTCCGTCGTGGTGGTAACAGCAACTATGGTAACAACAATGGTGGTTCCTCCTTCGGTGGCTACGGTAACAACTCTAGTTCTTTCGGTGGTTACGCCAACAACGGTCGTGCTCAAGGTGGTTACGCTAACAACAACAGCAACAATTACGGTAACCAATCCTCCGCTAACTCTTGGTGGTAAGCGAAGAACTTGATTGTTCTGTTTTTCGTTTTCCAATTCTGTTTTGTTTGTTTGTTTCTGTTTTTTTCTATTGATTTTGTTTTGAGGGATGCACAATCCATTCCAAATGTCTTAAATTCGCATATGTTTCAGTTTGTTGTTGTTGTTTTTGTTACTTATTTCAAGGGGGTGTAGGGGCGTATCGGGGTTGTTGTTTTCTTATTCATGGGATTCTTTTATTCTTATCTTCATTATTAGCATGGTTTTTTTCCACCTTATCATCATTATTTATTTATTTTGGTCTTGTTTTCTTCTCCAGTTCCACCACTACTTCATCTCAGCAGGTTTGAGAAAGGGAAAAGAAAGAAAAGAGAATTGTTGTGCTGGGTCATTTATTACGTCATAGAAGGAAAAGAAAGAAAGAAGGCAGAATTATAAGGGGAGTTCATCAGAGTGTTGTTATTGTTGTTTGGTTGATTTTGTTTTGTCCATTTCAAATTGTGGGCCGGGGGAATTTAGACATTTACTCTTGGGAAATTTTCTATTAATATTTAATTAATATCGTGCATCGTTTATCTGTATACTAGTTTGTTTTAATTAACGCCATATTGTTATAGTTTGTTTGTTAGTCGATCGTAGAGCTTTACTTGGCGGCGCAAAGGGAAGTGGAAATGAGAAGTGCTTCAGCTAGTGGATAGTGGTGGATTAAGGACAGCTACGTCAATATATACTTCAATATCTTGTGTCTCATAATACGAAGAAGCTGGCGCATGTCATGTAGTTATAAGAAGACATTTAAAACAATTTATTGAAACTTTATCTGGAAACTATAAATTAACTAATTGTTAATGATGAAAGAAGAAAGAAGAAAGAAGAAAGAAGAAAGAAGATGTTAGTCAGAGGCAGAATTTCTCCTTGCAAACATATCAGCAGGATTAGTATACGATATGAGTATGCAAGTCAACAGATTCTGAAGGGTGGAAGAACCAATTGACTTTGTGTCCCTTGATGAAAAGGTAAATCTTGTGACCAATGAACAACATCAAAGTTGTGAAGAACCCCAAGTAGTTCTGGAAGAAGTTCTTGGCGTCTGGCTTGCCATCATTGTTTAACGGCCACAAAGAAACCCAAAAGTGAACAGCAAGGAAAAAGATATTCAGCGTCAAGGCAACCCAGGAACCAATCTCACCAATTGGGGAGGTGTAACGAAGTTCTGATCTATCAAGCTGTTGGGCTTTACAGGCTCTGATGAAACGGATATGACTAATGTTGATGGACATCCAGGTGAAGATGGTGGCCAACCCTGAAAGAGACAATAACCAGACAAAGATGGATTCTTGGTCTTCGTAAGCAGCAATGAAACTGAACAAGCCGATAACAGCCGATACTAGCATGGCTCTGAGTGGTCTCCCTTTCTTGTCCTTGAAATCAAACCACTTAAAGTTAAGTCCTTGTTCTGCCAGAGCTTGGAAAGTGTTCGAAGACGAGTAAAGAGCAGAGTTGGCAACGGAGATCACTGCAATACAAATCACAGCATTGATGAAGTGGCCAAGACCTGGAACACCAGCGTACACGCAAGCAAGGACAAATGGGGAGACAGGAGCAGCGTTCTTCTCGGAATTAGCACCCATCAAGTCTTTTGAGTTGTGAGGAACCAAGAACCCCATGATGATGATCGAACCCAAGTAGAAGAGAATAACACGAACAACAACCAATTTCACAGCTCTAGGAATAGCCTTCTTTGGCTCGTTTTGGTCTGGGGCGGTTAAGGCTATGAATTCAGTCCCACCTAAAGAAAAGGCGAATGTGACAAAACAAAGACAAACACCCTTGAACCCATTAGCAAACATCCCTGGGTCCGAGTAGTACTTGTCACCAAAGTGAATGTGGTTTGGGTTAACACCACAGATGAAGAAAATACCCGAAGTGATGAAGATGGCTATCATGGTGAGCTTAACAATACCACAGATCTTCTCAAAACTGGAGTAACCCTTAGGACCAAAGGTGAAATTGACAAAATAGACCACAGCCAAGAAGACACAGACAAAGATGTCGGAATTGGTGCTCTTGGTCCAGTACTTGATGGTCATAGAAGCAGTGACCATTTCCAAGGGCAAGACGGTGAACCAATTGATAGCGTAACCCCAAGCAACAGCAAACCCAAAAGAAGGGTCAACAAGCATGATTGTTTGAGCATTGAACCCACCGCTCATACCACTGTAAGTCACAGACAGTTCACCAGCACCGTAAATGGTCAACACGACAGCGATAGAGGCGACAACCATGGCGATAATAGAACCAAGAGGCCCAGCGTTGCTTAAACCCTTGCCAGACCCAACTAACAAACCAGTTCCTAACCCAGTGGCCAAGGAGATGATTAAAGTGTCAAAAGTGGAGACTTTTGCCTTGGCGTCTGGCACGTCCTCTTTGGTCTGTCTTTGAAAAGAGGACCACTCTCTGTTAAACCAACGTCTTGTAACAACTGGAACATCTGCTGGCTTTTCACTATCGATATCACCTCTTTGAACAGTCTCTGAAACTGAAGATACGTGCTTGAGACTGGAATCAGTTTCCTCATTTGCTGAGATGGCTGCATCTTTCTCGATATCTTGTGCGAAGATATCAGCTGTTGAAGAAGGAGTTGACATTGTGTGCCTTTTGACAATAGTTAAGTGATCTCTTAATGAGGGATACTTGTCGTGTGATAGAAGTCTGAGTCGGGGAAACAGAACTGATGGAAGTTGATTTGATTTATACTCAGTCTTTGATTTGAAGCTCAAGTGTCAGAGCTGTTCTGATTGGCTGATGCGTTCTGTTATCAGAATAGACATCAGGTCTCCTTGTCACAAAGTGCAAACAAAGTATATGAGCAGTCTTGTTGTGTTACATTGCTCGTGACCCTGTGTGATATGATGGGGTTAGCCCAGAATACCTATTACGTATCATGTTTGTATTTCAAAGTGATCTGGGCCCTTGATTTCCAAAGCGGTTATTGAAGAGGTTATGGGTTGGAATCTAGTGATTTGAACAGTGATTCGATTCCTGATAACGTCTGGCAACGTGGAAAATGACTAGCTAAGAGTTGATTTAAGACATATTTCAAGTCATCTCTAACAATATCAAGTTCCTCACGGTTTGTCTTTGTTGTTTACAGCATAGTTTGGTGTCTAGCTTCTTGCGGTACGGTAGTTTGATAAAAACAAATACTACAAAATCACCAGGAAGGTGTCAAAATTTACATATGCACCCGCTAAAACTTGGCAGAAGTACAGTACTAGCAGCTAGTATAGGCTATCCGTCCGCTTGTCCGGCTACAGACACCCGCCAGGATTCGTCGATTGTCGTTGCGTCTTTCGCGCACCTCTTTGTGTCAAAATATGAATTCAGAAATTATAAGATTATAGTTGAGAACTACGCGTATAAACAAAAAGGAGAGGTTTTTACCACCCAAACTATCAGAAATGAGTGCTCAATCAATAATGATCTTGGTTATGCAGTGATTCATGATTCATGAGGCTCTAGAGAGAGCAGGCTTCTTCTCATCCTTCAAGATATCTCTCTCTTTGCATTCTCCCCCAGAAATAATATGGTGATTCAACGGCGATCTTAGTCGATCAATAATCAACAGAGTATCTATTCTCCCACACAGCTTCTCTTTCAGTGATATATTGCCACTCGCACTCAGGAAAACATCGATGTTCTCTATTCAGCTGCGAATGAGATGCCACTGAGTCGTCCAATTATTATAAAAAGAGAATGATGTTCCTTTATCTTTCAACTCTTCACCTCACCCAACTTTACCATATCTTATCTCTCTATCTTATTAATCTCCCATAATTTAATTACACAACATACGAATACAACTATGTCAGACTCATCTTCATCATTCACTATTGAAAAAACCGCTACCAATACTTCTTTGAGAGAAGTCGAAGAAGTCAAAGACTACTCTACCAATGTCGTTGCTACCCAAGTCAAAGCCCCTGCTGACAGTGATTCAGTTAACAGTGGACAACTTGAAAGTGTTGCTAAAACCAACTTTTTTGTCACATACTGGAGAAATACTATACACTCATACCGTCGAAAAACCATTGTTGAAGGAGAGCCAGAAGAGGCAATTGACCCTGAGTCGGGTAAGCCAAATAATAAGAAGATTTCAACTGTGGCTTCTAAGTTCATCGCCTTGGGTAGTGGGTTAGGTACAGGGCTTTTAGTTGGGACAGGTATGGCTTTGTCTATTGCAGGCCCTGCTGGTTTAACCTTGGCCAACATCATCACTTGTACTTTGATTGTCTTGACTGTTATGGGTGGTGGTGAATTAGCCATCTCGTACCCAACTTTGCCAGGTGGTTTCAATGCCTATCCTTCGCTTCTTGTTGACCCTTCCTTGGCCTTTGCCCTTGCTTGGAGTTACTGTATCAACTGGCTCTTGGTCTTGCCCCTTGAAATGGTTACTGCTAGTATGACAATCAAATACTGGAATGATTCTATCAACCCAGCGGTGTTCATCACTATCTTCTTGTGTCTTATCTACAGTGTCAACTTCCATTACGGTGCTAAGGGGTACTCCTCCATTGAGTTGTTCTTCTCAAGCTTTAAGGCCTTCATGCTTCTCTCCTTTATCGGTATCTCCTTCAGTGCCCTTTGTGGTAACGTTCCAACCCCAGGTAACGTTGGTATCAAGTTGTACTCAGAACCAGGTGCATTTGCCAATGGTTTCAAGGGTGTCTGTGCTTGTTTCATCACCTCTGCTTTCTCTTTGGGTGGTACAGAGGCAATGATCTTGACTGCTGCGGACCAAGAGAAACCAAGAAAGTCAATTCCAAAGTCACTCAAGTTTGTCGCTTACAGAGTTGTGGTCTTCTACGTGCTTGCCGTTTTCCTTCTTGGTTTGATGATTGCTTACAGCGACTCAAGCTTGATGGGTGCCTCTCATTCTTCTGATGCTGCTCCAGTGTCTCCTTTCGTTTTGTCTGTTATCAATTGTGGTATCCCAATCTTCAACCACATTTACAACGGTATCATTCTTTGTGCCATCATCTCTGTCGGTAACTCCGCCTTCTACGCCTCCTCTCGTACTCTTCACTCGCTTTCGGTTCAAGGTTACAACTTAGAGATTTTTTCTTACACGGACAACGAAGACAGACCGTTGATGGCCATGATTGCCACCGCTGTTGTTGGTCTCTTCAGTTACATTGCTTGTTACAAAGATCAACAAAAGATTTTTGTTTGGTTGATGTCTCTCTCCGGTATGTCCACCATCTTCACATGGATGTCCATCAACCTTTCCCACATCCGTTTCAGAAGAGCTTTGAAGGTCCAATCCATCGGTACCGACGCCTTGGGTTACAAAGCTCCATTAGGTGTCTTTGGTTCCTATATTGCTTTGATTTCCTACTTCATCATTTGTGTTGTTTTCTTCTGGACATCCTTATGGCCTCTTGGATCAGATGGTATCGACGTTGTCAACTTCTTTCAAAACTACATGGGTCTCTTTACATTCTTGGCTCTCTACATTCTTCACAAGTGCTTTAGAGCTTACAAGGGCCATAAGTTTATTTGGTTCCTCATTCCAGCTTCTGAAATTGACTTGGAGAATCAAAGAGTTATTCAAGATAAGGAACAATTGGAAGCTGATGATCTTCACGATGCCGAACAATTCAAGAACTATCCACTCTGGAAGAAAATATTAGAATACCTTTTTTAGATGATCTTCATTCAACTAAAAACTTTTTATAAATAAAAAAAAAATAATAATAAATATTGTCGTCTGTGTTTTTGCGAAAAGCTCCTGCTGATCACTGTCAGTGTGATATTTAACATGTATAACGTGATATATGTGCATACGTCTGTCTTAAAATGGCGTCTTCTGATAATATTCTATGATCTTGAAACCTACATGGACATATATGGCAATAATTTGAATATTATTATGATTAAGATCTTCTATGAGACGTTCGGAGCGAAGTTTTGATTTTGTGTCACAAAAACCAACGAAAATCCTCGGACATGCAAGTTGACGCCATCATCAAAATCAAGAAAATGTCCAATTTTTGAAATTTTTACAGTCCAAAAATGTCCAAAACCCAGATATGCAGGTTGACGCTGTCCGACTTTAACTGTAAAATTTCAAAAAATCACCTTAAATCCGAGATGTTTTGAGAAATTTCGGGACATGCGAAATCATGCAGAAAGTTTTCGGACAAATTTGATCTGTTTTTTTTTAAACTTAAACGTTGTTATTAAAATTCAATTTACACACTAAATCGATTAGACAAAAACAGAGGCTCAAAATCACCTACCATAGAAACTGATACCAAAAAACCTAACCTTTAATGCATATATCTAATATGATGTAACCATATCAGAAGACATATCAGACTAAGCGTAGAAGACTTCGTAACCTTGAACAGCATTGTCACGTCCCAATAATATCTAAATCAAATTGTGACTTTCGAAGGACTTTTCAACAGAAAATTGACCAATCAACCCCGATCTGTCAAAGTGCCACTTTATGGAAAAACAAGTGGTTATAAGCCAAAGGACCAAGCCTAAGTGACCTCCCCACTTTGATAGCATCTTTGAACAGCTCATTGGGATTGAAGCCATGGTTCTCCATCAAACCCTTCTAATCTTCATTATTTAATTCATTCGTTCATTCAATCAAGCGATCTTGCGATCATTCATTCCGTAATTTTTAAATCTTAGCCTTCGAGGAACCTGTCATTCCCTGGACGAATACTCAAACTGCTTCTGAGAGAGAAGCTGAATGAACTCAGATTCCACCTGACTAACCGAGAAATTGTCAATCTTCTTGGAGCTCATACGTCTGGCATGTCTTAACTCCATCAAGCAATGAACATATTGGCTGAGGTCAATCAGTTCCTCCGAAGAGTAATTACCGTCAATTGAATCCCAGTCGTCTTTCGTGAGATCGGCAGTTGAGCTTGACCCGTTGATCACATTTTTCCAACAGTGTTGAGACATGGAACACTGAAATAACAGATGTTCATATGAATCTTCCTCTAAATGACAGAGAACACACAAGACGTCGTGACGATTTGGATGTTGTGGATTGTAGTGTGGAGGTTTGTGAAATCGATGTTTGTAGATTCCTAACTTGTCAATGCGGAGCTCTTCCAGGATACCTGGCAAACTGGCCTCAGTTCTTGAAACCTTGGACCAGAATTTGGCGTATTCTTGTTTGACCCTGGTAGGGCAATCAAGAGCAACCTTACCGTTGATCAAATGGTCGTTATGCTTGTCATACCATTTCTTGTTGTAGTGTTTGAAGGATTCATATGTCGCTGTCTGGCCTGTGTGGTCTTTGATCTTTGGGAGCTTATCACGTGTTCTGGAACATGTATGGATGTATTTCAGATCTATCTCAAAGCTTTTGAGGTCAAAGAAATCCATCTGAACCCCTCCTTCGTTAGTGTTGAATGGTTGAATCTCAATAGTTTCAAACCATGCTTTTAACCAGGCGATCTCGCGTACAGTGAACCACTTCTCCATTTTCAAAGCCGATTCTCCCAAGTGTTTCTCGGTCCATTGGTGAGTAGGGAGAATTGCCTTCATAAATGTAAACATATCCTTGATTGGCTGATTGGTAAATGATGGATTGGCCAGTCCTGACTTCCATTCAGAGGAAGAAGAGAGTTCGTTATATAATTGAATAAAATATTTGTCACATATTAATTATTGCTCTAGAACAACATCTGATTAACCTCTCGTACACAGGTACAAACTAATAATAGGAGTACAGCTGCATATTTAGCTTGTTCTTTTATATTTCTTCATATGACTCTCTGTCAGCTGTCATGGTCATTTCACTGCTGCTAAAGTCGACTGTACTTCAACATGGAGGTCGTACTTAAAGTTAATACTTATTACAAAACAGGTGATGTTGTTGTTCAGTTTTAGCACTTTGATTATGGTGATTCATGCAGAACTCACTGATAGAGTAAAGTTGTTTGTCCTTCAGTTTGACGTTCATTCGTCATTTTGATTTTTTTATTAGGCTGTTGGCCTATCTGGTCCAAGGCAGGTATTGGACCTTCGTTACCCCGACACTCGTCTTATCATTAGTAGACACCTGTTACCATTTCCTCAGCTCCCCGTATGCATCTCCTTGTATCATGTCACGCCATCGCTGTTTCAAGGATTTAAGGAAACATCTCCGTCTCATCCAAGTTGTTACATCATCTGTAAAGGGTAACCTTCATGAAGCTAATCATAAGCTACGTGCTGTTATTCAGCTGGATCATAAACTAAGTGCTGTCATTCCATTCATGAACGGCCCTGCTGGTATTCGACTTTTCAATATATAATCTGCAGGAAATAAGAAATTTTAGTACAATATTTTAATTTATATATATCTATAGATCTTGAAAAATATCCTGAATATCGCAACATAATATATTATATTTTTATAAGCTAATAATTATTTATAATATTTATATTATAATAATATTAAAAATAAATTTAAATTAATAATATTAAATTTTATAATTAATAGTTATATTTAAATATTTAATTCATGATGATCAATTAACCACATTGAACAGCAATCAAACAAACTTGACAATTACTAATTATTATAATAATAATTGTTACCTGCAGCTAAGTGTACAAACTTATATATAATTAGTTAATAGATAATTGATTTCACAAAAGAAACAGCTAGTGAAGATCCTGTTTTTTTTTAATTACTAAAACAGATTTGTATTACAAAAACAGACACAGTTAAACAAAAGACTATAACTAACTTAGAACCAATATATCTTAAAAGTGGATCGATCAAACCGAAACAAGCTAGACCTAGCTTGAAACACATATAACTTACCAGATTTCAAAACCATGTTTCTGTGAGATGTGCGACAAATTGTTCAGCACTGAAAGAGGCAATGAAAACACTTTTTTAATATTATAAGAGGACTGGTGTTAGTACACTTGATTATTGGACTGGCTGGAGGATTTTTTTTTTTTTTAACTAAAACAGATTTGTATTACAAAAACAGACACACTTAAACAAAAGACTATAACTAACTTAGAACCAAAATATCTTAAAAGTGGATCGATCAAACCGAAACAAGCTAGA
>JAKTWX010000095.1:0-10349 GCA_030582275.1 Waltiozyma pijperi
GCGAACAACCCACAGGCATTCTTAACTGTTTGACGAAACCATACGATATTGTCATTGCTTGTGATCTTTAAATCTTCAGATTTCTTCAACTCTTCGTATTTCTTCGTGATGGGAAACAACAAGATCACAGAATGAACAGGTCTTGGAATAAAGGATAAAAGATCTGGATCATCAAGTGAATAAACGTCATGATAAGTGTACGTTGGGTCTAAACCTAAATATTGGGCAAATTGTGTGAATATTTGAGGGTTGGATTCCAATGGAATCACTGCGGATTGATTTTGTGACATATTTGTATTATGGGGTGGTATTGAGATCGATAAAGGCGTTTATAGCTCTTAGATATGAAAGCTGTGAGCGATTGGGCCAAATATATAAACTAGAAGTTTTGAAAGTAATATTTAGAATTTACTCCACTTCATGTTTCTCCAACTCGACGTGAAACCGTTGTGGCTCTTACCAATTGCCAAGATATTACATAATCCACGTGACACATATCGCAAAACATCCAGACATCTCACCTGTTTTGACCGTGCTGTGCTGGCAGATTTTGACACAAAAATTTGGCTACATATGTTAATTAACTTTGCGCGATAATTAACAAATACAGTAATATTGATGATCAAACGAAGAGCTGGAGATGTCATTTTTCATTCTCAGAGAATTTGTTTTGAAATTCGAGAAGCAGGTGTTAGAATTAAACTAACTGTTAATAATAATACTGGAGAGTTAATCAACAGAAGAAACGTTAGATATATCAATTCAACCACACACACACACAGCTAAGATGACTACGTCTGCAACAACAATACCCAACACAGCAGCTTCCGCCAAGAGGAAATCAACGCATTCTCAGCATGAACCGGTAGATATTCAGAAACTTCAAGCCTTAACCAACATTGCAGCAACCACTACGCCTAACACCAACCTACCAAGTTTCTCCAATTATTCTCTTTCGACTCAATCAGCAAACACACCAGCACCTCCAGCGAGAATACGGCGGTTGGATTTGGCACATAGGGCGGATGTTATCTTTAATGAGACGGTGTTAGCTAATCGTGGTGAGTCCATTGCTTCAAATCAACAATTACACTCGCCGGTGTCTCCAAGTTCTGCAACTAAGAATATACATGGTTCCCCCGTGTCTCCTACGTTTGTCAAAGCTGGATATCAGCCAATGACAAGAATGGGCTCAATAATGTCAAGGAGACCTACGAAAGTTGGCAGTACCTCAGGTTTAAACACGTCTCCAGTACATGGCCAATTCATCAACTCCATCTCCTCTGAGTCAAAAGCCAACGTAGTGCAAGAAGACACAGATCACATACCGCAGACATATCAAACGAAGAACAAATCTTTGAGAATCATGCAGGATTTGGATATAGGAGACTTATCATTCGGCGTCACTGACTCAGATATGGTTCTGTATCATCAATTGAACGGTATGAAGAAGAGAAAGAGAAGTCTTGCCGCCGCTTCTGGTCAAAAGTTCAATGAGATCCAAGATGAATACGATGCTCAGATGTTAAGACAATTTGAACAGTTACGTCCTCAAAGACGCACTCAGGGAGATCCGGATGCGTTCACTGGAGATGATTTGTTTGATGATGGCGGGGATTTTGACATTCAGGGACGCAGGGAATTGAGAGGCATGGTAGAAGATATGGACGATTTGCAAAATATGAAGAAGAGATATAGACGTGAGGTTCCTTCGAAGGAGCAGCAACAGCCAGAGCAGCATTTCACACAAATAAGAACCCCTCCTCCGCCTCCACAGCCAAGTGTGCCTCCTATTGAAATGCCGCAGGTCCACGTTGGCGCTGGTACCACTTTGCCCTCTGTTCAGCCACAGCATAATACCACAGCAGAGAAACCACGTCAACATTCGCTTGAAGAGAGAAAGATGTACCCGTCCACGAGAAGATCCATCACTGGGATTGAGGATGGGCTGCAGCAGAACCAAACTGCTGCTGCTGCTCCTTCTTCAATTGAGCCATTAAACGACACTGTGGCCAGACCTTCATTATCCAGGACGCAATCTTTGAAGAAACTGCTGTCTCCGGTGAAAACAGCTGGGTCTATACGTTCCAAATTGGGTTCATTCAGAGGTAAGAAAGATCAAAATCAAAATGGGGATGCTAATTCCATTTACACCACAGACACAGTCCATCCAGCACCATCAAGACCTAGATCACGCTCAAACACTATAGATAAGTATGGCTCTACGGCTTCAACTTCCATCACCCCACCACTGCCAACTGGGCTATTGACAGCAGTAGAGACTGATCATATCGCGCCTACAGCACCTGCACATTTGATTCGTAAATCGATCATCTCAAGCCCGATCTTGGTCCCTGTCAGTGATGGCAATGCTAATAATGATAACTATGGTGAATTTGACACTGGTAATGAGTATTTGGGCCAGCCGTTGCCTGATACAGACAGAATGATCCCTGCTGGTATTGAGAATGAAAATATCCCACATGATTTCAGAGGCGTTGAGAAAGAGAAAGATAAAATGACTGATAGTGTTCCGTTGAGTCAGCATCGGTATCAGAGATCGTCTATTATCTCTGCTGTGCCACTGAACGCTGATGATATGGGCACAGCTCAGAGCCAAACACGTGCAGAGACTGTTCCTAAGATTAATGAGAACCAGGAGCCTGTTGCTGAAGATCAAGACCACGAAACAAACACTGGCGCTGACTCCGTAAGCTCCAAAAGCTTCGATTCACAAGAGGATGAAGATCAACGGTTCTTCTACACTCCACAGGCAACGATGCCTAACTTGAACAGTGGGATTTTGCTATCTGATGAACCACCAAGACCTGCTCCGTTGCCCCCTGTTAATTCAACCAATCAGGAAAGAACAAGAAGCAACACTCCCAGCTCCAGTTTGAAACAGATCTTCATCCCAACGCTAGTATCTAATCCATCGTTGCCACAGCCAGGCCCAGCTGGTTCACCTATACCTCCAGCACAGTCTTCTAACAGTGGCTCTGGTGGCGGTGGTATGTTTGCCAATTTGCTGAAACGTGGTGGATCTCAATTGTCCTTTAAAAGAAACAGATCCAAACTGTCACAACTGCAAGCGACAGCTACAAACACTTCAAATTTATCCATTGACACCACTGGGATCTCCAATTTAAACACCAACAGGTCTCCTACTCCGTCTAGATTGGTTATGCTTGCCAATGCTCTTTCAACCACTTCGTTGTTGCCTCGTCAGGGGACGCCATCTGAACAGAACCTTTCTGAGGACACGACCAATACGACAGGCCCAAGACAGATTCATAGCGTGGAGGATACGTTGTTGGCTGATAGAGATATGAACGATTTCAGAGTTGAGACTCCCAATGATTTGTCAAGGAGGAATGTAGTGCTTAGTAGTAGTGGCACTGCCGAGGATGAAGACGCGGGAACAGGAGGTGGGTCAACGGGCATTCCACACAGAGAAGAAGAGATCGTCACTCAGACTATCAGCGTTCCAACTCAGATGAAGTCAATGTCCAGTACCGGAAGACTGTTATCCCAGAGAAAAATGTCGTATGTCTTGGAAGATCCCGTTGCAGAATCAATACATTCACGCTCTGCTAGTAATGCCACCACTTCCACGGCGAATGACGATATGTTTGGGTTTGATAACACGCCAAAGGATCTGACTTTCACCTCTTTCAAGAGACAATCGTCAATTATGATGCCTAGTGGGTTCTCTGGCGATAAATTACGTCGTGATTTGAAGGAATTGCATTCTGCTAACGAAGAACATAGTCCTGTGATTCAATCAAGTCTCACAGGTCTGCCATATCATCTTTCAATCAGACCTCTACAACTGCTCATCATTCACGTGTCAGATCAGGGTCTTTCGCCAGTATGAAATCATCAGGTTCCGGTAAATCTTTAATGTCCAGAAAGTCTAAATTCCCCAAGACTTCTCCAACTACCACTACCCATAGTCGTGAACGGTCAGATAGTGTCATAAACAATTATAAACCAAGATCACCAACGCTGAGTCCAAATTATAAGAGGTTCTCTGGTATGTCGCAGTCTGAGTTATTATACAACAACAATGATGATTCATCGCCTATAAAACAATCTCAGGGACAATCCTATAATCCTTATGAAGATGGCATCACTGGTGGTAACCCTTATGAGCAAGAACACCTTGAAGATGAATATGATGATGATAATCCATATTTGACTTGGCAAAGATCACAGTATGGACTTACCCAGGATGATAATGATACGATTCCAAGGACTACCGGTGGTGTTGATGTTTTGAACGATGTTATTCAAGAAGATCAAGGAGCTGAAGACATCGAGGGGGATACTGATACAGGGAGAAGAATGGGGAGTATCACGGATGAAATTTTGAATGAAGGGTTGTATGATTGAGTTAAGTTACATAGCTTTTGAAAAGCAGAGTCAATGGTTTTTATGTGTACTATTTTATAATTAATGATAAGGATATGTATTACTATTACAGTTGAACTACGTCTGGGATCTTTGCAAATGACTTTTTCAATTGATTATTTAAACTGTAGTATAGTCTCTTCTATATGAACCCAAAACTACTTTAAATAGCACTATGAATTGACCCACCCACGTTCCCGTTAACTCACACATATAAGTATTTATTAATATCGCTCTTGTTGCTTTCGGTTTCTTAGCCAAGATTCAAAGATGTACAATATCAGTGCGGCACGTAGGGGTATCAACACTTTATTAATGTTATTAATAATTCTAGTCAAGATACATGTATCGATATAGCTCATGAGTATATTGTACACGCAAAAAAGTTGATGATCATCAAAATTTATTAATAATAATATATATAAAATAATATTATTCGTGCGGTACGTCACGCGTCTTAAAAATATAATAATTTATATATATATGTTTATATTTCTTATAATATAGCTGGAGTACTAGCTATTTATAAAATTTATAAATATATCTCAACAAATATATATGTACCGCAGCATATAATAATATATTTAATTAAACAGCAGCTACGTCCGCGTACAAATATTATTAATGATCCCTTAATTACTTTACCCCAGATTAATTAGTAGTATATATATAATAAATATTATACTTATCTTCGAACTTATATATTACTTATAACTTTTTGCTCCAATGAAAACATAATCTGAAGAAAAGGCCTAAGTCTTTATGCCCGCAACAACTCAACAGGGTATCATGAAAATTTATAATAGATTATATGAGCGCACAGCTGACGTACTGATCAAGAATTATATTTATACCGCGGGCGTCGAATATCGCGGCGCGATCAGCTGGCAACAAAATCAATGAAATTAAATAAACTACGGGGAATAATTGAATCTATATACCTCGTTGATCAACCCAATTAAAATCAGCAATTCTAATTGCCATCACCATCCCAGATCTCATGCGTGGCATCATAACCATCGACGATAACAATGCAGTCTCAACCGTTTAACCATACTTCAGAGATGGACGACGTATCTAATCATGTTTACACTTCCCCTTTGAGTTTGGAATACGAACCAGAAGCTGAAAAATCTGGTTTAATTGACAGTCTTTATGAACCAGGAGACTCAGTGTCGTACCCAACACATCTTCGAACACGTAAGATCACCGATTTAACTCCGATGCACACAATTTTCGACATTCAATCTCAACAAGGTAGTTTCTTCATCAAAGAATCAGAAGCAGAAGATTTTTCCAATTTCTCAGAATCTTTAACTCAATTCAGCGCCGAATTGGTTCAATGTCTTCACTTAAGGGATAAGTATCAGCTTCTATCCGGTCAAGTGTCATATCTGAACCCCGTGAATTGGGAAACTTGGCAAACTTTCCCCCCACCGGTTCCGAAGTTTTGGCATTACGTCGATGAATACGGTACGAAAAGAGAAGGTACAGATTATTACTACGATGAGACGGCTAAGGCTCATTATTTCGGAGAGACGTTCAAGTTCGAAGACTACGAGAAGTTCTACTATGAGAGGAAAGCTAAAGAAAGAGAAGCACAGGATCCAAAACAACCTCGCTGCGGGGTTAACAACAACAAGGTGCAATTCAATCACAAGAGACACACTTACCAATTCTCAAACTTCACAAGCGATGAAAAGATCCCGAACTTCTCCGAATATTTCAAAGATCTCAACCGAATCACACAACTTTCATTAAACCAAGCGGGCCAATCTCTATCTTATCGCCGGTTAAACTACCTCGAAGCCAAATTCGATCAATACAATCTGCTGAACGAGTCACGTGAGATCGAGATCACCAAGTTGAACCCACATAGAGATTTCTACAACGTGAGGAAGATCGATAATAACATCGATTTGAGCATGTGCATGTCCAGGAAGGCGCTGGTTAATGTCATCAATGAGAAACTACGCGTGGAGCCGGATAGAGTCGTTTACGTTGAGGGCGGGGTCACTTTGACTTTGAGAGAATTGTTCAAAGATTATTTGGGGAGTGAAGAGGAGCAGCTCGGCGGTAAGCGGTTGAACATTGACGATTTGTTTGAGTTTGGGATCATTGACAGGAACTTTGAGACTTTGGACCGTTCCAATTCCAAGTCCACTCAAGATCAAAGCAATAAAGTGGTGGTTCAAGATGACACTTTGGTGAGAATCGATCGCACTTTCCTCAGAATCGATAACCACATTGGCGGAGAATACCTCGCTGATTTGGTCAAACAGGTGTGCTCGGATTACGAAAAGACCAAGTACCAATACGGCGAGTTGGGGTTGAACTTCAATTTGATTCCAACTAAAACGCACTCGAACCGATGGGAATCCATCGCTGATTGGGTAATCGACCACAAACTGATCAGCCACAACATCAAATGGATAGTGAGAATCCCAAGAAATTACACCATCCTAAGACAGCTCGGCCACGTGACGAACTTCCAGGAATTTCTCGATGCTCTTTTCAAGCCTCTGTTCCTTGTCTCCAGTGATCCTGAGTCGAACCTCAAGCTGCATTATTTCCTCACGAAGGTCTCGGCCTTGGATTTGCTATCAGGTTCGTTCAACAAAACCAGCGACATTTCCTTATTCGAACACCGCAACTTGAAACCACCCTCGCAATGGACAGACGACGCCAACCCTCCTTACAGCTACTACCTGTATTACATCTTCCTCAACCTTTCGCATCTCAACGAATACCGCCGCTCCCAGGGCTTGAACTGTCTCTGCTTGAGAAACCATATAAGTTCGTTGGCTGAAGATGTCGAATCAGGGCTCGGTGTCATCACAGAGACGCTGGCCTCCAACTTCCTCATTGGGAAGACCGTGATCAATGCTGAGAAACTCCACAATTACCCCACGCTACAGTACCTCTACTACTTGAAACAGATAGGGATCACCATGTCTCCGCTCTGTTGGAACAAAAGACTGCAACTGCTCAAGAACGATGACACCAATCGAACCACGCTGACTAACTCCAGTTATGAATCCCACCCTATCCTACGCTACTTTAAAACTGGGATGAAAGTGGGTCTCTCTACAAACAAGCCTTTGTTTTCTAGCTTGACACGTGATCCGTTGATTGAAGAGTATTCCATTGCAAACGCCATTCATAAATTGGGGAATGTAGACGTTTGTGAATTAGCTAGAAATTCAGTGTTGATCTCTGGTTTTAATGGCAGCTTGAAGAAGCATTGGATTGGCATTCAATATTGTGAAGATGATAATGCAGCTGGGTTGGATTATATTGAGAATGATGAATTCACCGTACAAAGATCTAATGTTCCTGATATGAGAATCAACTTTAGAAAGGAAACTTTGAGGTTGGAATTACAATTTGTTAAGAAGGTTGCTGAAGGTTACTAGAAGGTTATGCATGATTATTATACACACAATATAGACATCTAGAGAGATATGATTAACAGCTTATATCTTCGACGTAATATTTGTTAACAGTGAGTTTAAGGGAACGCATATTGATCATATCTTTGAAGTTTGATATTAGCCACAATTTAGTCCTTATACTCTCTATAGAGTCTATGATCTCAAGATAATTCCAATAGTTTGCAATGATTCATTGTACTTTAAGCTTAAGGGATACTCAGCTATACTTTCTACTTTAATAAAAGCGGATAATAGCTATACTAGTGCTATAGCTGGTCAATAATATAATCTTCCAGCCGTACTACTTCATAACAATTTTAAATTACCCTCGGAATCGGAATCGGAATATTCGGAATCGGAATTTATAATATTAATTTATTAATAATATTTGCGCGACTCGATCAGCTCATGAACATGCAGATAGCAAGGGGGGGGATCAACAATATTTATTTGACGTTCGTCGATAAACATGTACGCTAGAACAATAATTTAGTTTGTCTTGACAACGCATTCTTAGTACCTCAGGAGTTAGTTTAAATCTCATTTCCTTCTCGTGAATAGTTTTGTTTTGTTTTTTTAAATTGTTGATTGTTTCTTGATCAGTTTTTCTACTTTCAACTCAGTTTTAGTAGTTGGGGAATCACTAGAAAGGTTCGCTGCCATAAGATGGTTGCTGAGGATATGCTATTCATTGAAGCATAAAAGTCTTATAATAGTGAGTAAAGGGTAAGTGGGTGGGATTAGAATCAATCAGCTATATCGATTGTTCAAAGAGTCAACGATGATATAGCAATTCAGGTACTTACAGATTATCAGGCATAGATCGGGGATCAGTAGTTTTATAGACTATGGTTAGCTGTTAGACAGATACTTCGTTCACAGATGGTAAAAACTTTACTAACTTTATGCTTCCAATTATCCACAATATATCATTTAACAAAGAAAGGACAATCAGGATCCAAGAAGAAATTGAGTAAGTAACGACAAAAAATAAATGCCCGACGTGGGGCTCGAACCCACAGCCTTGAGATTAAGAGTCTCACGCGCTACCGATTGCGCCAGCCAGGCAAATTGATTATCAGTGTTAGCGCTGCATTTTTGGAGTGCCGTAATCGCAGATCACGTGATCTGCAGGTGAATCTGCAAAATAAATGATTCTATCCTCATATTATTAGACTATATCCTACATAGTTGAGTGAAATATGTTATATAATCTAGAAATACCATGAACATGATGTCTGTATATCATTCTCAGACAGATATCTGTCTATAGTCGCTTGTTAAGCAGATATCTCAGATCTGTGAAACAGACTACACGTTGTAGCATGCAGCTTTTAGACATGCAATGGACGTTATATATTAGTTGGGGATAGCAAAAGATAGATATAGACTTAAAATTCTTAATTGCGATATGAAAGCTGACGTATGATATATGTGTTTTAATTTGATAGCTATCTTCCAAGCGCAATTATATAATTTCTTATGCCCCGCCGCTTCGGCGCGCTCAGTGGCCACGATATAAAAGGAGATCGAATTAATCAATTAGCTTTTTCATATTCAAATAATATAAGTTGGACGCAGTGATCAGATAGACCGAGTGATTGTCGTCCTCATCGTGGTCTATTGATTTAGTCGTCGGTCATGTTGATGTGATGATTATAATCATAGAGTATTATTATGGCATTTTTGACCAAAGCAACTGAATAGATGTTGAAGACATTGGAATTGGTAAGGACCTTTTAATTCCACAGGACAATTTGTAAGATAATGAGCGAATGCTTTGAATATTTGTGTGAGTAAAAGGGAAAGTGGGTGGGTATATTCATCTCTATGTGTAGACATCTACATTATGCAATTACATTTATTCTGTATGGAAGCCTACAATCAGACTCTTGATACCTCGTTAGTTCAATGTCCTATCTAAGAATATAATCACATTGACTCAGTGATTCTTAAGACTCCAAAGGTACATCAAGCTAGCCTGATAATCTGAAGATATAGATACCTAAGACCTCTTAGCGCTTATAAAGATATATAACTAGTAGATAGACTTGTGACTTAGAAACAATGGGAGTGTTCCAGCTGTGACTTATCTGAGTGATACAGAAACTGTGAAGCTAATGGTCCAGATTTTATGATCTACGTGAACCAAAGAGCCGTTAGTACTTCGATCAGTGTCTTCAAGACAGTTGCCTGTTTTGGTAATTCAACTTATCTTGGGAATAAGATCTGTTTGGAACTGAATTTGATAATGTTTATGTATAGCTTTCAACTTTCAACCGTATTTCTAACCTCATGATTGTTATAAGCGTACTTAGTGGTAACGATAGGGATGTATGAACACAGTTCACTACAACCCCTCATCAACCTTTGTTAATATGGCACACGTTGAAAATCCATCAAAGAGCAGCAATCCGCGTGGTACCGCCTACAGTTCTTAGACGAGTCCAAAAACACAACACAAGTCCGTCTGTATCTCACCACTGTGATCACCAATTCTCT
>JAKTWX010000095.1:10369-38415 GCA_030582275.1 Waltiozyma pijperi
CAACACTACACACTGATAACAGGGTGCACTTATGTGCTTCTGTCCTTAGATTTACTCCAGGGGGGATCATTCCCCGACCACTAATCCCACACTGAAGCACCCTATAGCTAAGGCTGTGTACTCAATCTACCAAAATGCAGGGAGACTTCTTGATTCGTTATTACCAGCATCAAGACTCAATTCAGATACTTTGTACCAACGATACTCTTTCCCTTCTCTCTTGTCACGGTACGTGAGGGACTCCCTGATGAGTTGCTCCAGTACATCAATTACTTCTTTCGGGTCCTTGATTTCCTCACAGACAGAACACGTGTTCATAGGGTACATCTCTGAGCATAACCCTTTCTCTGATTCGTTCAAAAACGGCAGAAACAGGTTCAGATCCAGGAGGGCTAAGATGACGGAGGTGCAGATCATCAGGTTCAAGGAAACGGTTATTTAAGAGTGGCATTATCCTCATATTAGTGAAGAGAGGGTTGTAATGCCAGAGAGTGAACACGGTGAGGTTCTTTTGAACGGTAAGAAGAAGAGCAAGGAGGGGGAAATCAAGATTGATTCCAATCATATGTTCAAGAATACTTTGAACTTCTCTCAAGAAAACTTGAAATCTTTATCTATGTCAGATACTTAACCTGCCATAGCCGCCACTGTCGCTGCTACACCTACTGCTAATAATACTAACTATCAAGGTACTACAACTTCAGATCCTGATACCGTGGACTTTCACAACATATCCAAACCAACTAAAGGGTTCCTTAAGAATGATTTCCAAACCATGAAGAACTACTCATGGAAACTGTATGGTTACGCTAACACTCATGATAGTGCCTTGTCTGCATACATTGAAAATACAGACATCTTGATGAAGGAGTTTATGAAAGGTGCGTTTGAGTAGACTAGTGTCAGTAATGTAGTGTTAAGTAGGTATGTGTTATATAAGATGCAACTATATATATCATCTCTTAATGTTACATGAGACCTATATCTACATATAATGATAATCCATATCATGAATTGGCCCACCCACACATTCCCTTTTACTCACAATCAATTATTAACAACTAGAAAGCTATGGAAATATATTCTTGTCATGGACATCGTCCGGATCAAAATTCAAATACATGGGCAACTGGTTGACATGTGGTTGAGTCTAACCGCCTAGTCTTGAAAAGTGTCTGGATGTGGTTTCTGGATGCACGTGGAGTTTAATCATGTAATTAGAAGCTGATATTCCATCCATGCAGATATCATTTATTTTGTATAAAGAAAAAATATTCGAAATTACTATTTATATATTCATCAAGGTGGCGTTATAAGTTGTATAAAACTAATTAATTAGATCATATTAATATAATTTAAGATTATAATTCATTAGCTGTCGACGCGCGACGTCGTACGCGTAGTAGTCTAGTTGCTTATATTACCTTAAACGTCGACGTCGCGCACCACGTAACTAGTGGCTGCTGTGCATGATTTACTAATTGTTATAACATCTGTCCTTTGATTGACCCCGGAATTGATCAATACCTAGCCTGCAATCTATAGATCAAGATCTCAACTCCCAAGACCCACCCACGCAAATTAAAAGTTTTTGACTGAACATACTAACCTCAGTTCATGACAAGTCCTATGATGCGAGATATCTTAAATGATCGCGAAACACTATATTAATTGATACAGCCACTTCTAGGTACCGGCCATGTGTACAGCTGTCACTTATACTGTTCAACAATTATCATAAATCATCAGTTATTAGATCTTATTTACAATCAAGTCAAGCTCTCTCTCTCTCTCTCTCTCTCTCAACGCAGCTATACTCCAACAGATCATGAACACATCAACCCCAACACAACAGCAATCATCATACAACACAACGTCAAACCCGCCACCAAATCCAATTCTTCAAAAAATCCCACTCACAACAAATCATACATATAATCCTTCAATCCTCTTCAATCAAATCCCCAAACTGTCAAACACAAAGTACAAATCGCTAACGGAGCTAACACTCTCAGGGGGAATCCCCAATAGAGCCACCCAGCAAACCCTTGATCTGTGGCTTGAAGAATGTACAAACCTTCAAACAGATATAAGTCAATATGGGGAGGCTGAAAGATACAAATATGAACAATGGTGTGAGAATGACGGTGTGAGGAAGTTGGCGCCAGGGTTAAGTTTTGATTCTTCTAGTTCGTCTTTGAATTTGGCGGTGTTGAAACCTACTGTTAGATCTGTTGTGGATGCTAGTGAAGATAGTAAGGATATTGATAGTGCATTTGGAAAGTTGAACGTTTGAAATAGAGTTCAGTGTGTTTAATGTATTCCTATATATTTGTATGATAATATTGCTCTCAATAAGAATCAGCTAAAGCTGTTGTGCCCACCCACTTTCCCTTAAACTCACTTATTCATATATGACTGACTGTTCTCGTCGTTACTCAACGTTTAAGTCTATTCTAGGCTTTTACGCTTTCTCTATCGCTTTCGGTCAAGCCAATGCTCCTGAAGTTCTTTCAAAGATTTGTCTTGTCAGTTCAATTTTGGGAGGGTTTTCTGGGTTTGCGTGCTTTTTATCTCCGTTGAGAGAACATGCAGTGCAATATTTGGAGCAGGTTCTTTCGCGCTTGAAGGAACATCAATTACATTTGAATTTGGAAAAATCGGTTTTCTTCGAAGAAAAGGAATTCAAGTGGCTGGGTGTTAGGGAACCGGTCAGGTTGTCGAATCGGTTATGCAAATCCAACTTGCTATTCTCTTCTCTCCGGACCGTCTATTTTAACAAGAACAATTCCTGTTCTGGTACTTCGTCTGTTTCATCATAGCTCTATATAGTATTTCATAAAGTAAGTCAACAATGAGGTACAAATCCTTTCTATACAACTGTAGACAGGTAGTTAACCTCAACACTGGGACACCGTGACACCGTACGTCTCTCCAGATCTTCTATAAAGGAGAAGATCCCCTGTTCTTTTACTTAGCCTGTTTTTATTATAGCTCTAGATAGTATTTTATAAAGCAAGTCAACAATGAGGTACAAATCCGTTTTACACGAGCTGTTTCGACAGTGTAGACACTTACTGAACCTCAATAATACTTAAGTCTTATATATTAAAGCAAACCAGTAGCTAGCTTAGCTGATGTACCCCACCCACTTTCCCTTAAACTCACTTCAATTCATACGCACAGATGTGAGCATGATATAAATAATCAATTACTTCTTGTCGAACAGCTACAAATTCGATTCGTTCGAAACCTTGATCTTCAAACATTTTTAACACATGGTAATCGGTATGGAGATTCCTTGTATCGACCAAAAGAATTCAAACTAATATTTATATTGCTGGACTGTATAACGTACTAGTACTTATTTAGCGCGAGTCGCGAGGTTACATTAGATATCAGGATATCCAATTAATAGTATATATTCAAATTTTGATCTAGCTAGCTGATATATTGCTGATCCAGCAGCTGGGCGCTGTTTCTATTATTTTCGAGAAGATCCGTCCTTTAATTGCCCCCGGATCACGATCATAATATTATAATGATATATTAATATTACAAATGCTAGAACTCATGCCGCGATCAGCTGCTAGCAGTAATTATAGCTAGCTGTTGGCAATTCTTGTACAAAAATAAGATATTTTTACAAGAAATTCATAAAATTTCCAAATACTCATCATGAGAAATGTAGAATAGCTGCTTCTTGTATCTTAGCAATTTTCAATTTCAGAGTGTACGTTCATGATAAACTGTAGAATACTGAACTCATGTCACAAACGAAATTCCAGATGCCCATCAGAAATATATATTAATATCATGATCACCGTGAGTTTAAGGGAACGTGGGTGGGAGCAGGCAAAGACCATCAGGACTTTAATTATACATATACACATACATATGAAATACAGGCTTACTGAATTAATTCTCAGGCATATCTATAAACTTCCTATCAATGACACAATCCAAGGATAAATCATCGATATCCTTCTCATCTTCCATCCTTAAAACCTCCAAGAAGTGCTCTTTACTCAAATCAGTGACACTCAATCTGCCTCTTTTAACCAATCCCATCTCTTGTAGCTTAGGATTAGCCCTACACTCCTCCAAAGTAACCTTAGCCTTAAACCTTCTTACAAATTTAACATCAACACACCACCATTTGGGATTCTCTCTCGTTGATTTCGAATCATAGTAACCGGATTTCACGTTGAACTGTTCAGGATCAGGACTCACTCCCTTGGACACTTCCACTAACCCAACTATCCCAGGGCTCTGACAATTACTGTGATAAAACAAACACCAATCTCCTTGCGACATATGGATCATGTTATTCCTAGCTTCGTAATTTCTCACTCCGGTCCATGGTTCCGCCTCCAGTGGGACCATATCAGAGAGGGGGAACTTCACATCTTTGCCTGTCTTTGGGTCAATACGCGTAGTTGGTTCTGATTTGATTAACCAATAACGACGATTACCATTTTGCGAGTCTGGTTGATGTTTAGGTTGTGATTTTGGCTGTGGTGGTTGCGGGTCGGTTGAGTGGGAGTTGGGGATGACCTTGCTTACCAGGGCTGTTTCTAGCTTAGTGGCTTTTGACTTGGGTTTGGGTTTAGTTACTGAGTTTGAGTCGGTTGTAGATGGACCTGTGACTGTTCGACTTCTTGTTGATCTTGTTGATGTCATGTTTGTGTAAGAAGAAGAGATAGAGTAACTGGTAGATCTGTATGAGAGGATCTGGATTTGTTTGATTGGAGAAGATAGTTTTCCAAAGATATTCATACAAAGTTTCGGTGCTTTAGAATAAATAAATAGCACACTGACGCGTCATGTATCAATCTGGCACTGGCGGAAATTCAACATTAAACCCCCTGTGATATCACGTGCTATTCCTCATATCAAATTCCGGACGGCCCACGCGCGATCGCGATATTTTGACTGGGACATGGTTCCTGGGCGCCTAGGACGTACTATTATTAATTATTCAATATATTCATTCTAATTGCTTATGAAATGGCCTATATCGTTATGTCTCATGAAGACAAAATGAAAAAAAATATAATGAAGGATACGCGGTTCGAACGCGTGCGGACAACGTCCAGTAGATCTTAAGTCTACCGCCTTAGACCACTCGGCCAACCCTCCCAATTGTTAAAATTTGAAAACCAGTAAGTGTACATCTGACTACCCTACAAGGTCAAAGACACGTGATCATAATTAAGGGTTCCAGACCGGATGTGTCAAAATGAGGCTCTGCGGTTTTGAGGTTCATGCAGATCACTTCGACGAGATTTGTGAGATCGTCGATAGTGGCGATTATCGATTTTTACGTGGCCCAACAATGTGTGTGTGTCCCCACCCCGCATCGTGCGAAAAAACTAAAATATCGTCAAGAACTAAAATATTGAGAAGGTAAATGAATCACCTTACCTTGCCTTCTTACCTTTCCTCTGTTGAAGCTAATGTTAACCAATCTAAGAATTTCTGCTTAAAGTCAAAATTTGAGTAAGAACTGATAAGAGTTTTGAACTGATCGTAAGAATCCCGAACCATTCACTCATAATTTTCAATTGATTCCTGGTACAAATGCGACTTTTCGTCAACAACTGTGTGAAAACACTACGTTTAAGTGAGTTAAAGGGAATGTGGGTGGGACAAGGCCTATCATGAGTATTGATTAACATGGCACTGTGATCATAATTATTAATCATCTACCCAATTATTACAAATTAGTGAACTAAGATATATTCTTTAGCTTGGTCATACGCAATATTCACTGATCAATGATGATATTACGTTGATCAATCTTAACACCCAAGTACTAACAAAATACAACACATATAACATAAATTAGCTAATATACAAATTACAACAAAACAACTAATGTACAAATATAATATAACACAAACCTTCGAACAGTAGCATATGAATCACAAGTAAGCCATCCAGACGGTGTCTTGTAACGCCAAATGTCTAGGATTGACGGCTCTTTGGATCAATTCCAAGATCTTACCAGTGACAATTGGAGGAGAAGGAGTAGCGACACCTGTGGCACCGGCATTGGCTGCGTTGGCAGCAGCGAAGTTATCACTAGTCAAATCGGTAACCTTCTTGACAATAGCGGCAACATTACCCAAGACGATCTCCTTGAGATGAGGATCATCAGTTGAGGATTTGTGATGTTGAGAATACCAAGAGATCGTTTCGTCACGAATGAACAATGGCAAGTAGGCGTTCAATTCACCTTCATGTTCAACCAGAGCATTGGCGATACAGAGAATATGGATGGTTAGGATACCTTCCAACCCGGCTTCACCAATCAACTCTTGAATGTTTGGAGTCAATCTGAAAGGAACAGCTTCAGGGTTGAAGAACACAGGAGCAGCACGTTGAGCGTTGATGTCCATGTTACTGTAACCGGCAAAGACGGAGCTGTTGTTGGCTTTGGTGCTTGCCAGCTTGGATGGCAACATCTCGTAAGTGCAGACGGCACCAGACTTATGATTGACAAGGATCTTGGAAGGAACACGGTTGTTAATGGACATCATGTAAGTCATGAAGATGAACGAAGCGTATTGAGAGGTGAACTGCTTACGGAACAACCAGAAGTCTTCAAACCCAGCGTACAACTCGGTGAAGTAGTTCTTGAAGATGGTGTTTGGAACGACGCTGGTTTGCAACCCGCTGAAGATCTCCACCTTGATGCTGGTCGAGTCTGGAATCGGTAACTGAGGATCGATCGATGACTTCATCTTGGCATAGTAGTACAACAATGGCTCGTCCTTATCGGTGTTTGTCTTCTTGCAGTGGGCTTCATAGATCTCCTGCATCGTGGTCATGGACTTGGAATCGTTCAACAATCTGATGTGTGGGGACAATGGAACAGCAATAGGCAAGGTCAACTTGATGTTTCTCTTACGAGTTTGGACCTTCTTATCCAAAATGTCATCCAAGATACGATACAACTGGAAGATTCTCTCCTCACGACGGGAATGACGAACAGATGGGAATTGGATGGCAAACATGTGCAAACTACCGTCATGGCCTCTGATGGTCAATCTCTTGTGACAGGCACTGGTACCACGGATCAATTCCAAAGTAGGCAAGAATCTTTCAATCTTGATGAAATGGCTATTGTTGTCCTTGTGGAGGAGATATTGGCCTGGAACTTCGATATCTTCAAACTTCTGGTGGTGGAATTCACTCAAATGAGGACACAAACCTTCCAAATTGACAAAAGAGAATCTTCTATCCAACTTGGACTCCAAGCGATCTCTCCATTTGCGTAAGTTCTTGACATACATCTCCAGATTTGGCTTGCACTTGATGAAATCAACTTCGAACTCATCACGAATGTACTTTGGTAACACACTTTCAGCGAAACGGACAATGTTGGCCTCAGTTTGAGCAGACAGTTTGGCATCTTCCTTTGGATAAGGCAATCTGTTCATGTTCTGTAACCCATCGTTCAACAGGGCAATAACCAGTCTGTAGGCGTCTTCATCAGCACTGCACTTGAAACGTTGTTGGATTTGATCCACCAAAGATTCCAAAGACAAAGCCAATAACGGATAAGCAGTCTTTAAGATCCCCATGATTTCATCGGCGTATTCCCATGGTTCCATATTACCAGTACCTGGAGCAGAACCAGACGATTGAGGCAAGTTTGGAGTAGCACCTTGAGAGGCAGAGTTGGCAGGAGTGGCTGAAGTTTGACGGTTGGCCATTTGTTGAGCTTGCTTCTGGATCACTGCGAAATCTTCACGAGTGGTACGCAATTGGAAGTGTAAAGCCTGAGGATAGGTCTTTGCAATCTTGATCAAAACTTGACGCACCAATGAGGCTTCCTTGTGGGAAAGAGATGTCAACAATTGAGGAATGAACGTGATCCAATACCAAACTGGCACCTCACCCTTGTAAGAATCAAAGGCTTGAGCCAAGATACCACTTGGGTCGTCTAAGCTGATCAACCATAAGATTCTGGCTAGCAACTTTCTGGCCTTGTCACTCTTGTACAACCCAGCAGCTTGTAAGTAGCAACTAACGGCATTGTTGGCATGGGAGATGTTGTTGGGTTCATCCTTGAGTCTGTTGTCGTTGAAACGACCCCATTCGGCCCAGGCTTTGGCCAAGTTCAAATCAATTTGCACAGCTGTGGCGAAGGCTTGGTTGGCTTCATCCTTGGAATTCATCTTAGAAAGGAACATACCCTTGAGAGTGAAGAATTCGGCCTTCTGTTGGGTAGTAAAGTACACCAAGTTGGTGTTGCTGATGACATCGAGGCCAGTGTTGAGTTCATTTGGATTCATGTAGTGACACTTGGCTTGTTCTCTCAACTTCAAGAAAGCCTCTTGGATTTCAATGTTTGGTAAGGTGTAAATTCTGTTCAACTGGTTGATACAAACTTCTGGAACGTTGTGCTTTCTGGCGACATGGGCAAATCTGTTAACCACCGAAGCAATTTCATGGAACCCACGGTAGGCGAAGGAATGCTCGTTCTTGTTACCATTGGAGGCTTGTTGGAGCTTAGGAATGAATTGCATGTATGTCTTGTTGATAACCTGGAAGGCATGTTGACGCCAGGTGACAAGATCGTTCCACAAGTTAATGTCATCCCAAATGTTTGGCAATCTTTCTCTCCAGACGGTCAAGATTCTCTTCAATTCTTGAGATTTGTTGTCCAGGTTTTGAGCGGTGGTGGTCAACAAAGAACCATAGATCTGAGAAGCTTCCATGAATTCAACATACTGTTGGAAAGTGTGCAACAATGGGATATGGGCACCAGTGAATCTCTTTGGTAAGGCGTTCCATTTTCTCAAAGCCAATTGGATACCAGTGTCAGACAAAACTGTGAGATCAGTGATCTTGGTTTCCTGTTGGGCAATACCTTGAAGACATAGGAAAGTTTCAAAGATTTGACGACGAGGAGTTGGAACATCCATAACAACCTTGACGGCTTGTTCCAAAGGTTCCTTATCATCGGTCCAATCAGCAACTCTCCAACCACATTCCAACAATAAATCAGTGAAGCTTTCATGCTTGGCTAATTCAGTCAAGATGTCCCAATGTTGTAACTTCTCGGCACATAAGATCCAGTTGTCCTCCCATAGAGAGTATTCGGATTCACCGTAAGGCAAAGCCCCATTACGAGCCTTGATCTGGGCAACTTCGTACAGCTGGATGGCCTTATCCCATAGACCCAATTGTTCGTAAGACAAAGCAGCGTTGGTTTCCTGGTACTTGGCACGTCTTCTCCATTGTCCGTAGAACATATCATCTTCTTGTAAAGTGGCGTACATCTCAATTAAGGCGTCTTGGTTCGTTTCACGGACGATGTTATTGTCGACAATTGGCGACTTCTCAATGGCTTCCAAGATTCTCAAAGCTGGATACCAAGCATCGAAGCTGTACCCGAGATATTTGACCAAGTGTGGTGGCAATTGCATGTCTTCACATCTACCGGCACCTTCCAAAAGAGATTGAATGACATTTGGTCTGGCATCGACTTGACGGTTGTGGTAATCCTTGGAGATCAAAGAAACAAAAGACTCCTTGAACACCATCTTCTCACGACGAGTGATAGATTGGTAGACAACAGGAAACAACTCAACCCAAGTGTTATGGACGGTTTCTGGACTGTTGAACATGATATCAACTAACGGAGTAAGAATGTCCTTGGACTTGACGTTGGCCAAGTCATGGATGAATGACTTTCTTCTCTCCAAAAGTTGCATGAAATCTTCAGAGAAATCGGCACTGACACCTTCAAGAGACTTAGCGGAAAGAAGATGGTCCAATTGGTCGATAGGAGCGAACTGGTAAGTGTTCTCCAACACCAACGAATGCTCAGCATCAAAAGAGCCAAACAACAATTGGATGGCCTGGTTCAACCAGCAGTGCTCGGAAAGGAATTCCCAGTTTTGCTCTCTGATAACATAGAACAATCTCTTGTTGACATCTTTCTCCAAACTTTCATTCAAGATAGCCATCAATCTTCCACGGATCTTGGCGTCGTTCAATCTGGTACCAACAAGGAATGGTTGCTCCAATCTGACAGTCATCTCGGTATGAGCCATAGACTTCTCTTCAAAGATATCCACGATGATTTGGTAGAACTCCTTAGTCAAAGACAACTCACCTCTCAATTCGAAAACTAACATCTTAATCAACAAAGCAGTCTTTTCCTTCACAGTAGGGAACAATAGGTGGTCGCCAGAGAAGACCCAACTTCTGATGATGATAATGATGTTTCTCAAGAGAACACTGTCCAAAGAACGGTCGATCAATTGAGCTAACAAGCTGAGGAACAAACGGCGTTGATCGCCTAATGTGGAGATTCTCATAGCAGACATGTACAGCATCTTCTCCAAAAGAATCGTGGTGATCTTAGCTTCACTTTCAGAATGGCCCTGAGCAGCACCTCCGGCGGCAGCATTGGCAGCGGCGTTGGAATTACCGCCCTTCTCATTAGGTTGCGTGATAGTGATGTGATCCTTACAAATCTTGACAAAGTTTCTGGTCAACGACTGAACCAATGGATCCAATAGAGTTGGGTAATGATTGGCTAGAGTCCAAGCCAAGGTGACACCAGCAGCGACAGAATCAGTGTTTTGAAGATCGTCAGCGACAATTGTACCCAACATGGTCAAGAAACTCTTAACTTCATCTTGGTGTTCCTCATCATCGGAGCCATCGGCTTCATCATTGATAGCCTTAAGAACAATTCTCAAGACTCTTTGAGAGGCCTCTTGGAAACCGTTGTAATTGGAACTCAACACCTTCTCCAATAAAGTGTGAATGTATGCGATGTTCTCAATGATGTAATCACTTTCAGTGACACTCAACACAACGGTAAGGACATCCAAGGCGTTTAGACAACAAGTGATATGACGATTGTTCTTGAAGTCAGCTTGGACAAGAAAACGTTCAAAGAAATCCAACTTGACGGAGATATCTTCCCAGTAGGTCTTACCCAACAATGTTTGGAAGACATGTAAGGCACGTTGACCCAATTCACTTTCACCGGTACGATGGTTAGATGAGCAGATGAATCTGGCAAGGAAGGCAATGCAACTGTCACGTTGAGCAAATGGAATGCTGTAGTTCTTCGAGGTGGTGATGTCGACTGTGGATGTGGCACCTCCAACAGAAGCGGAAGCAGCAGTGTTGGTTGATTCGGTGAAGAGGTCATCATCGCCATCCTTAACAGCAATATCAGAAGAGTCGTCAATGGCGGATTCGTCTTCAATAGCAACGTCATTGTCACCATCAACGTCCATTTTGTCTCCATCTTCTTCAGGAGCAGCGGAAGATTCTCTGGATTTGACTTCCCAGAACAATAACAACTCAGCCAACTCAACAGCTAAGACTTGGTTCTCCAAAGGTGGGTTAGCCATGGCTGTCAACTTGTTCATGAACCCAATGATGTTAGGAATGAAGTGGTCTCTAGCAACGTAGAAAACGTCCTTGTGGGAAATGATGAATTGGTAGACGGAGATGTTTTGACTCGTGTTGTTCTCCAATAACATTCTTCTTACCCATTTAATCCAACCTGTTCTGGAACCACTGGAAGACATACGGTCCGACATCACAGGGGCCAATAAGTCCAAGGATTGTCTCACCAAGTACCTGGTATCAGAGATATGAACTCTTAGCAAAGCGACAAACACTTGGTTGACTAATTGAGCTGGTGTGTCGTAAGTGTTGATGAAGTAACAAGTAACCACATAGGCAGCCTGTTTGACCAATGCGTCTTCCAATTTGATGAAGTTCCAAGCAAACTTGATAACGTCCTTTCTAAGGTCAACGATGCTTTCACCAGCGTACTTGATCACCAAGGAGGTCAATTGAAGCATTTCCAATCTCAATTTATCCATAGGAGAAGCATGGTAAGAGTTGATGATCTCAGAGTTCGAAGATCTCCAAAGCTTGTTGTGGATCAAATCCAACCAAACTGGCTTAGCGGTAGCACCATTACTCAACTCGAACAATTGGTTCAAGTTACGCTTCACGACACCTTCGTAGATCAGAATTGGGTTGATGATATGCTTGAAAACAAAGACACGAGACTCCAAAGACTTGGAAGTGTCAACACCAAACACAACAGAACGAGATAGGTAGCCTTGACGTAATGAGACATCAGAGTTCTTAACAATGTAGTCAAAGATGTAGTCTTCGAATTTGGCAGACAGCGGTAACTTCAAAGAGCATAACAAATCGATCAAACTGATGACAGAATCGGAATCTGATGGAGTGGTTTGGAAATATTCAATGAAGAGATATTGCAAGGTCTCAATGCTCTTGAAGATAGGAATCTGAATCGAAGAAGTTAAGGCGGAAGATCTGGCAAAAAGGACAATGTGCTTAGTCAATTGGGCCAACTCAACAAGCAAGGCCTTGTTATCACGTAACCATTCAGGTTCATTGAATGAGTGAATGAGTTCAATGAAATTGGAAAACTTGAAAGCCTTCTTCACTTCATCAGTCTCGGATTGCACTTGTTGGAACAAAACGGTAGAAGCCTTTTCCATGAACAGCTTCTTCAAATCGGAGCACAAGGAGGAACGAATGAAGTATGAGAACTGACTTCCAAGACTTCTATCATGGAAATGGGCAACGTAGTAGTTCATGGACTCTTCTGGGAAACGATTGAGGAATTTGGCGACTGGGACTCTGAATGGAGAGTCTTGTGTTCTTCTCAGGTTGACCTCCAAGTAGTTCAAAGTTCTCATGATATCATCCATGTAAGTGTAGGCCTTTGGAGGTAACAAATGGAAGATGTTCAAGATAGCAATGATGATCTGGACGGTTGGGTCCAAGTCCAATTTCTGGGCGATGATGATCTTGGAGTTCTCAGGACTAGCCCAAGCCATCAAATGGTCCAACAACTTCTTACCAATCTCAACCTTGAAGTAACTGATCAACAATTCCAACAATCTGGCAAGAGCCTCTAAGCCCTCTACGGTCAACTTCTTGTGGTCGGCCAAGTTCATCAACATAGGTCTCAATCCGTTCTGTAAGAGTTCCTTTGGAAGCTTGTAGTTATCAACCAAAGCCTTGGAGAGACCTTCATGGGAGGCGTTGATAATCTCAGTGGACTTGGCACAAAGAGTTCTGAAGAAAACGGCCAAGATTCTGATTCTGATCCCACCTTGTTGAGAATTGACGAATTCCGGCTTGCTCAAAGCCAAAGAAAGCAACTTGATACAAACAACCCTCAACTTGATCAACTGTTCACTGGTTCTGTGTTCTGAAATCTTATGGGCACTGGTCAAGGATTCGTCTTCCGCGTCAACCAAAGTCAAAGCTTCCATCAACAATCTGTTCATCTCGTCGGTGAAAGACAAGAAGGAATCCTCCAAACCAAGACAGAATGTGATGGCGTCAATGTTACCGATTTGCATTGGGAAAGGCAAGGCTCTTAGTGGCTTACCAAAGATTGGAGAAAGCAAGATGTGCTTACAACCATCCATCAACTTAGCAATAGAGACACCAGTGGTGGTGGACAAAATGGTCAATGCCTCTTGGGAAGTTTCTCTGACAATCTGATTAGCGTTACTCAAATCGTAAACCAAATTGCTGACAATACCAAAGAACACCTTATCAGTCAAATCCACCTCACCAACATTGGCTTGCTTCAAAACATCCAAGATCAACTGCTTAGCAGTGGATACCACTTCACAAGGAGCTTCAGGATTGGTATCTTTCAAGACATACGACATACAATGAATCAATTCGTATTGTCTTGGTTTGAACCAAGCGATCGGAATGCCCAAATCGGAAACCAAAGTCTTCAAACCCAAAACACCAGCCAACTTCATGTAATAAGTCTCTTCGTAACAGGAATGGATAAAGGCATTGAAGGCAGATTTCAAAAGTGAGAAGTTCAAACTTTGTTCAACGGAACCACAGACAGTGACGATGGTTTGGAAGATGGTCTTGATAGCTTGGATCCCAGCGTCTCTGACTTCACCATAATACGAACTCAAAGCGTAAATGATGGATTCGAAAATATCACGTTCGGTGAAAGTGATTTTCCCCTCTTTGTCGTTGACTGAGAATGGACGTTGGTGTTTGCTCTTATCAGTGAGGACTTTGGCAATGCTGGTTAGGGTCAAGTGTTCGGTGATGTTCTTGATCAAGTTCAAGGCACGTTCAGAGACTTCCGGGATGGAAACAGAGTAGAAGAGCGAGCTTAGCAACTTGGTGGCTATGCTTTGTTCTCTGATGATCTTGTCCTTAGATAGCAATTGCTCGTCTTCTAACTGGAAGTCCAACTTGGCATCGGACGATAACAACTCAACAGCCTTCTTCAATTGCAAGCCATAAGTATGTGGAAGACTATTGGCCGGAATGAACAATAAGAACCCGTTGGAAAGATACTCGAAAGCACTGACTCTGTATTTCAACTCCATAGAACCGTTCTCCAAGATATCCAGAGCAGCTTGGAACCCCGTTGTGATTGATAAGCTTTGATATTCTTCCATACCTTCAACTTTGAACTTGGCCTTGACATTCAACTTCTCAGCGATAGTCTTCAAATCATCATGAGGTTTGATGAATCTTCTGTTTCTACCACCAAGCTTACCCAAGATTCTGAAAGTGGTATGGGCATGTTGATGATTGTAAGGCAAAGGCTTCAAGTGTTTCCAAAGAGCGGCCATGACTTGGTCGATGACAGGCTCGATGATTGGGTCGAAGTATTCAGCGTTCAAGTTGTCAACACAAAGTTCCAAAGTACGCAAACCTTGAGAAACCAGTTCAGTTGGGGACTGCAAAGCAAGCACCAAAGGTCTCATCAAATGCTTCAAATGAGGAACCAAAACCGACAATCTGACAGGAACAGTAAGGCATAGCTCGACGTAGATGTCACGTTCTGTTGGCTTTCTGGCGTTGATGATCAAACGGTTCAAAGCTTCAAGCACCACCTGCACAAATGGGATGATCTCCATGTACAAGTTCTCGAATCTACCACCACCGATACTTCTGAAGAGCAATCTGATCAAATGGAAGTAAGGACTTGGTTCCTTGGCAGTCGTGGTGTATTTCAAAGAGTCCAACACCATACTGTTCAAATGTGGCAAGATGATACTTTCATTCTTCTCTGGGAAAAGATTGAGCGACATGAAACAGAGCTTGAAGAGACGAATGATAACATTGCATCTGGTGACATCGGCAGAGCCCAATTCAGGAAGCTTCTTCATAAGGAAAGCGATCAACACACTGAGGAAGTTGGATGTGACTTCATCGTTGGCGATGAGAAATTGAGGAATGTACAAAAGCACAGAATCTTGTAAGATAGCCTCGAAAAGGAACTCAATTTCTTGCTGAATGATCTCGTTGAAAGTGGCGAAATCGACATGGATGAAGAACACAGCGAAATGTTCCATGAGTTCCTTCTCGTCCTTGGTTGAAGCCAATTGTGTGGATGGGATGACAGATTCGTTCTTCTTGGCGTTCTTATCCTTCTTGATTAGATGTTGAGTAGAGAAGAATCTCTTACCAAGAATGGATTCTCTGAACAATTCTCTTAGGATCAAAACCTCGTCGTATTTGAAATTACTTTTCTGTTCCCAGATTTTGTTCTCAGTGGCCGACGTGGATTGTTCAGCACTGAAAATTCTCATGGCATAACTGATGGTCTTCAAGAATTGAAGTAGGGTTCTGACCATGGAACGGGCTTCCTTCAATGGTGTGACTGTGGAGTTTGGATGTATCAAGATTGGCAAGTTTCTGTTGATGTTAAAGATGAAGAACTCGGAATTGGCCACTTCAGGATCAGAACAGTCGGAAGAAGGAGGAGCTGACATATCGACGTCTCCATCAGAATCTTTCTTGGTTGCATCAGTGGTGGCAGCAGCTGGAGCAGAGGATTGAGCAGCAGCAGACTCAGTTGGTGAAGAGGCCTTACCCAGTTCCAATGGCGGCAATCTGGCAAGTTCTCTTGTTCTTTCCATAAACCTCTTCATCTCCATCTCTGCATCTTCGAACCCTTCGTTATCCTTCTTGATCATGGCTTGATGTTCCTTGATCTTTGCAATTCTGGCATCCTCGGACTCATGATGTTGTTGGATGATGAAGTCAAACTGTCTGTTCAAAGACTTGAATCTCTGAGTGAAGGCATCCAAGATGAACATGAAGATCTGACGAGCCTCACTCTGGTTAGGCAGCTTCAAGATTCTCTCCACCAAGTTCAACAACAACTTGGCACTCATGACTTGCACCGTCAAGGACAAAGTATCATCTTTCAAATGGCCACAGTAGATCTCAATAGTGGTTAAGATTTGATCCTCTGGTAGCTGCTTTCTCACGTTATGGACGAAATCAGCAACGATGGAGTAAGCCAAAGGTTTCAAAGTCTCATTGGTGGTTAGCCCATCACCAAGCAAGACCCTTTCGTTCAAGATCTGTAGCAACTTAGGCACGAAGAGGGTTCTGTAAGAAGTTGTCAAAATGTGTCTGGTGGCATGCAAGAGTTCCTTTCTAGCAGCAAACAATCCACTTGGACAATCTTGTAGCAACCTGAGCAACAAGTCAGGGAGTTCATGAGAAGCAGATTGGATGATCTCTTGGATGTGTTCTCTGATGAGTAAGTATGAAAGGAAAGACATGGCCTTCACTTGGCAAACAATGAAATCACCAAAGGCTGAACGATTCAAGATATCATCACTGATGGAGATTTGTAGTTGGTTCTGTGATTCTTTCAATTCTCTGGCGGCTTTCTGTTGTGGAACTTCAAGCTTGAGAATGTCAATGATATGTGGGAAGAACTTAGGAAGTGTTGTTGGAGCTAGGGTGTTGTAAGTTGAAGTGATTGTAACCATAGCGATTGGACATTCAGCGATAATCTTGAAAGAGTGCATAGATCTGGCTAAGACCTCATTGGCAGAAGAACTGCTGGAGTCGCCGGTGTTCATTTCATCTTCAGACGAAGAGGCAGCGTTATTGGAGCTTTGCTGCTGAACCTTCTGTTGTTCCTCAATACTGAAAGTCGATTCAACAAGAGGAGCCATGTTCTTGTACATCTCAATAATCAAATCAACCAACCCTTCAGCCTTCTCACTAAGAAGAGTCTTGTGGTTCTTGAACAAAGAAGTAAGAATCCTCAAAGCCAGAACACCGTTCTCCTCGTTATCAGTCTTGAGGACTTCTTGTAAAGTTTCAGTGGTGGAGTCAACATTATCTTTGAAAACTTCACCTAATTGTGAACGGTTGATGATTTCCAAAACTGCATTTCTCAACTTGTGATCTTGCGAAGAGGAGTTGAAAGACACAGGAACGGTTCTTAACAAGTCAAGATAAATTGGGAATATCACGGAGTTGTAATGTTCCAAATCCTTAAGTTGGTCAAAGGATTCAATAACATCAGAAAGTTCTGAAATCACAGAATGTTTAACCTTGTAATCTGATTCCTCGCCAAGCCTCTTAGCAAAGGAATCAATCTGATCAATAAACGACATCTCTGCTATGATATTTTCCTTGTAGTATGTGTGTGTATGTGTTTGCGTAGCTGGATATCTATCACTGCTTATCTCTCCTTTAATATCTTGTTGGCGGCTAAATTTATAAGAAAGAGACAATTATGATGATGTATCGACAAAGGAGGTAAATGATGGGGATGAGCAAACCTTTGCAAAACAACTAAGAATAAAGTAGCAAGAGTGAGATGTGATAATGATAGATGGGGGAAATGTAACGTGGATTCAATTGAAGAAGGTGGTAAATATACCAGTGTATAGTAGTTTGTTTACCTTGTTATAACTTTAACTGACCTTTGAATTTTAATATAACGCGCGTCCATAGATTTTGGTGAAGAGATTTTGGTGGGAATTGAAAATCCCAAAAATCATTGAAAATCCGCGAAAGTCACGTGAACTGTGTGGGAAAAAATACACTTATGTAATCTCTTACGTCATCAGAAAAGCTCTAAGCTGTGTGTGTGTATTCCTCAATTGTTATTTACAAGTTCCATCTATCATTGTTCTTTTCAACATTAACAGTATCATCTGAGTTAGCCAATGATGATAGTTGTTTCATCTTCTCAGCCACAGGTTTATAATTCAACTTGACCAAATTCAAAGAATCTTGTCTACTTTGTTCAAAATGTGCTAACTTATCTTTATCCAAATTACCTTGTAATTGTTTCCAAGATCTATAGCCATCTTTCCAATTGTGTAACTTGACATGACAATCAAAGATCCCAATAAGACAATCCAGGTCTCTTAACTCCATCCCCAGTTTGAACCATTCTTGAGCCTTGCTGACGTTCCCAAACAGATTCAACTCCATGAAACCTAAAGCTTGGAAAGATTCAAGAAATCCTTGAGATGCGGATAATTCCAAATGGTATCTTGATTTCCAGACGTCTGATTCAGAATATATTTGCCCCAGGTAATAATGGCAAGTGGCGACTTTATCAATGGGCCCAGTTCTGATGGCTTTCTCAAAGTTCAATCTTGCAGATACGAGATCCGCTCTTTGGAATTGAATCTTACCAATTGAAGAGTAAACTTCACTAGCAAGGAACGTGTCGTTTTCCACTTGCAGGAACTTAGCGTAGAAATCCAAAGCCTGATCATACATTTCGTTCTTGAGACATAGATCGCCTGATAATTTCAAAGTTAAAGGATGGTTTCTTTCCAATAATCCAGAGATCAACTTCTTAGCATGTGCTTTATCCTCTGAGTTTCTCTTATCATCCATCAAGGCTTCATAGGCCAGCAGCGAGACAGCATCGTTGTTCCCGTACTCTGCGGCTTTCTCCAGCAGTTCATTCTCCAACCCTAAGAGATGCAAATTTGTAGTCCTCGTGGAGGTTCTAACAGTCTCTAGGGCCTTCTTCATAATCATCAAATCAGAAGCTGTGATAAATTTAGGGATATTTGGTTCATCTTGAGTTGGGTCATAGCTTATCGATTTGTAGACTGATTCATAGACCGGGTACAGTTTAGCATATGAATGTCTTGAGTCTAGATCAAACAGAATACGAGAGAAGGGTCTCTTAGTGGGTAATATTTCATATAGTGGTGGTTTATTTTCTAAGGGTTTCTTGAAGTTTGAGCCGGTTGCGTTGGCTTTAGCGGTGGTGGTGAATGATCTGAGTGGGGATTTGAAATGAGTGGATCGAAGAGATCTGATTAAAGTCATTTCTGGGTATGAATTGATAACTGAGGTCTTTAAAGTTGTCTCTCAGTTCGAATTATAGTAGTCTATATGGTTGGTCCGGCTAGTACGTAAACGTATATTAAAACTGCGCGGTGCCCGCGAAGCTCAAACAAAATTAAAATCGTTCAGGGCGTGGATGAAGCAGACACTGCACCTACTTTCTTATTCAAAGGGCTATAAAACAATAATTACTGAAAAGAATATCTAGAATTAAAATTACATTAACTATCTACAGCTCTATACATTCACCAACCAAAGTTCTCGGTATGCAAATAGATCTCCTCCACCTTATCTCCAGCATTAGCACCAGCAGCACTAGGCCAAACGATTTCTCTCTGTAACTTTGAGACGGTCAAACCGACGTCTCTTTGAAGAGACTTGTTCCCGCAGACAACAAAGCAAGTCTTTGGGAGGTCCAATTGGACATCAGTGTTGATGTAATTTCTGAAATTTGGCTTTTGGTCTGTGTGGAACTTGATTATATCTGAGAATTGGCTCATTTGGTCTTTAATATTAGCAGTGTTAGCAGTGGTAGTATCAGCGGTCTTGTTTGAGTTGGTGATGAAGACATCAATCTTGAGATACTTTGAGGCCAATTCCCTGTCAATGGCATCACCATCTGCAAACTGAGAGGTGATAATCTCCTTTAATTGATCCTGAATCCAAGAGAAACTCTGTAAATCGTTGATAACCCAAGCCAATTTCACTCTCTGCAAGCAAGAAGAATTGTTTCTGAAATTCTCAACAGCTTGTTCCAAATACGTGAAAACACCAGTGATACCACTGCCACCAGCGATCAAAACCAAAGAATCAAAAGCCAAAACGTCACGCGACATCCCGCCGTATGGTCCATCGATGTAGCAGTCCAGACTCACCGAACTGTCATCCAACTCTTTGCTGAGAAGAAGGTTGTGGATCTTCCTGGTGAGCCCGCCTTGAGGCTTAACCAGCAACTGCAACTGCGTCATACCGTAGGAAAGCTTGGGCAGAGACAGAATGGAGAAAGGGTGGTTGTCCAAAGTGTGCAAACCTGAGATGAAGCGGATAAAGATATGTTGTCCCGCCTCCCATTGGAATTCCTGTGTGTAGAAATCAATGTCGATAGTAATCTGGAACAAATCGTTAGGCAACAGTTTCACCATGGCCTTCTTTGTCTTGAAAGAGTATGAGTTTGGCTTAAAGAACGTCTTCGTGATCCCACGGTAAATCAACTGCACAACCCAAAAAGATAAGCTGACCCAAACGAAAACCTGAGAGCTCATCGACCCCCACACATGCCACGTCATCAACGCGGTGTAAGCCATCCCTAGGACCCAATGCACATTGACAAACACCTCGTAGTATCTGGTCCTGAACGACTTCAACGAGAACAAGCAGATCAAACAGAGCACAATCAAAGGAGGCAGCCCGTTGTAGTAATTGACATTTGTCTGCAGTTGGTATCTGAGCCTAGCAAGACCCCCCTCTTTAACAGGCTGTCTGAGGAACGGAATAGTGTGAATCCAAGCAAGGATGAAAGTCAACCACCCCAGAGCTTGATGCACGATGTTCAATCTCTCATACGAAACACCAGTGATCCCGGAAATGAAATTAGTCTTCCCCGAGATCATCAGCATGAAAGGAAACAACCCCATAGTCATCAACCCTGAGCGAACAGCTAATGGTGGGGCTCCAAAACCTTGACAGCCACGGTAATACATTGCTGGATCTGGGATGAAGGCATAGAGAACCACAAACACCAACATAGAGAGGAGGAGCAATGAAATCTGAGTGGACATTGGGAACCCTGTGATCTGTGTGATTAACGGTGGGAGTTTGTAATAACCAATCATTCTCAAGAAAGCCACTGTTCTAATTCTGAGTCTCGAATTGGTACTATGGACAACCTTAGTCTCAACCTTCTCACCGTCTGATGATAATCTCCTAACAGATTCCAATCTCTCATTACGTCTTTGGAAATCAGAATATCTCCACCCCCAATACCACGAACAAACAACAGAGGTTAAAACAACACCGAAATAAATACAATAATAAGCATAGTTTAAATTGGAAATCCATGAAATCTTAGCTTGAGATTCGACCTTTAGTTGTGTGAATAGATCAGTTGGGGTGTCGGCAACGCAATCAACACCTTCGTAATAGTACGTCATGTTATATTATTGGTAGTTGTCTGTTTGATTTGATTTGAATATTGAACTTGCTTGGCAACGATTGGAAGTTATTATTGTTATAGAATCTGATGGGATTGGTTAATAGTTTTATACTAATTTGTTGAACTTTGAACTTTGATAATCTTAGCTATAACCTATGCGACATAACGAGCAATTAAACGGTATCCAACAGCATCATTGATAATTGAAGAAGGTGTAAGCTCTTATAAGTAGATCTTACTAAGACTTATTTCATGATAGCTGACTTACTAATTTTCCATCGCTACTTTTATTTGCTCGTTCAATTTGCTCACTGTTTATATAAGATCTTGCATAACGCTGCATAACTTATCAGATCGCGCGCGGATCACTTTCAATTGGACAGAGGAGTTATAAGTTTTCCCCGAGTAATTTATTAGGTGCTAAAACTAATTACTGGATCCTTAAATTAGGTTATGTGAACTGTGTTGTACAAAATATTTTATATAATTTTGCACAACTCTGTATTAGTTACTGATGATACTACATATAGTAGCTTAACTTTCTAACACAGCTAGCCTACATTCAGTATAAGTACTGTGCTAATACTCTTTCTTTAATAGCCATGCTATACATTCTCACGTGCTTTCTCCATCTTTGAAATACCCCTTAAAATAACTAGAACTCAACCAATTTGGGGTCCAACTTCTGAACAGATACATGAATCTAGCTCCAGTTCCAATGAACTGGACATCATCTCTTCTGATCCTCCACAGGGACTCTCTACTGTTCAACATATCAAACACTTTGTAGAAGAAAGCCTTTAACCCCTGGGCCTTACTTAGTTTCTCCATTAACAAGCCTGATATTTTCAAAATCTTAATATCCAAAGCAGGATATTCCAACTTCAACAACTTGACAAAAGCCTGCATACTCTCAACATTGAGATTCTCAACAAGGTTAAACGGTAGCTCCAATTTCACACTCTGTAAGAACAGCACTTTCACATCTTGATAATCCCCACATAAATCCAATAATCCCATCTGGAATAACCCAACAACATAGTTGAAATTCCCCAAGAGACATCTCTCCACCTGCAAGCTTGACACGTGATGGAACGCCCCTTTAACCGCACCATTAACATTGGTGTTATCATTCATCACGATTACCCCTTTAAGATCCAATTTATTCCCCATGGCGCCCGGGAAAGGAATATGGTCAGTTTTCAAAATCTCGTTAAATTTCAATAGTTGCAAACGGTTAAACTCCCAATCTTGCAAGCTGAAAATCAAAGCTTTCAACTCTGAATACATCTCCATTTGGAAAAACCTGGTCTCACTGGCACTGTTTAAAGACGTAATGTAAACGATATATCCACGATGTTCTAAATCTTGAGCTAGATGTCTCGTCATTGGATCGGTGATGGAGCCGATTATCAATACCACGTCCTTACGTGCACCATTGGCCAGGCGCTCAGCACGGCGGCGAAGACGTCTGCCTTTGTGGTTTGATGGAGAAGGAGGAACAAATGGGATCAGGTTTTGTGAGCGAAGATATTTGAATGTGATTAACGGTGTGATGATTGAGAGGAGGGTTATAGTTTTATTCTGGTTGACAGTTTGGACAATTGGACCTATCGATTTCCAAGACAGCAAGGATGGGTCTTCCACTGAGACTTGTTCATCAACTGCTGGGAATATTTGGGAATTAATCGAATCGGAAAGATATTCATAACTTTGCTCAGCTTGCGATTTAACATATTGTGTTGATCTTTGAACGTATTGAGACCATCTGTAGATCGTGTCGAATGTGGCGTCAACCGGATCCACCATATTGAGTATGTTCAGCTAGTCAAATTGAATTGCAGTGAATGGTGGTCTTTCTTTATTGTTTGTTATCCGATGGCAACTCTTTGAATTTAAAATTGAGAATTAAGATATCATATGAAATCGCGGCTGCGTGCGTTAACCAGTAATAGTTATAAGCACTAGCAGCTGTCTATATCTTACATCTTACTCTGATTTAATCAATGATTAACTGTACATAGATCTTAAAAGAACTCCCAATCAGTACTGAAATAATCTTTTACTTCACCTGTATCAGTTACCTGGGTCTGGTTTTGTGCCTGTGACTGCTGTGAAGCCTTTGGATCAGCTAATTTGGCATGTGTCTGTGTGGCTGGACTGCTTATTTGTATCTGATCCGTATCTGTCACTGCGGTTTCCACTTGAGAGCTGTGACTTGACTTGGAGCATGTTTTATCTTCTGTGAGGATCAGTGTTTTCTGCTGTGAATTGTTGCCTTGTGGGGCTGGGCCAGTGACTATTTCTTCTTCCTGTGCAAAATTTCCTTCTCCTTCCTTGCGAGCTTCATTAACGCCCGTATCCTCCTTCTCCTTCTCCTTCTCCTTCTCCTTCTCCTTCTCCTTCTCCTTCTCCTTCTCCTTCTCCTTCTCCTTCTCCTTCTCTACCCCCACAACTTTCAATCCACATTCACTAACACCGTCCTGCACCAACAGCAGTCTCGAGAGACTGTTTTCCTGCGATCTAACCACCTTCTGTGCGTCATCGATATCATCATTCTCCCTTAACAACAAATTCGGATTCGAGACATGCCATATCGAAGTGTGAGCCACCAAAGGCCTCACCATCGTGATGTTCACTGTCCAACAACTAGCCAGTCCTTCACTCCTGGGGATCTGTTTGTGTACTTCTTGCACGTGTCTTTTCAAATTGGCGTTTAAACGGAATGATCTCTGACAGTTGGGCCATTCACATGGGTATGGTTTTTCTTTGGAATGGGAGAGCCTGTGGTTTCTTAAGAGGTATTTGTACTTTAGTGTGCGGCCACAGATATCACAGGCATGTAGAACTTCTTGCAGTTGGGTGGAGACCTGTTTATTAGTGGTGTTGATGTCGTTTCTGGTGCTTTCAGCGGCAATTTGTTCTTCCAAAGCATACTCATACTCTGTAGAGTCCTCACTTGATGGCATGTTGGAGTGAGTTGACCTAGAACCGGTGAAATGAGAAGTATTTGTGCCAAAAGATATAATTCATAAGTTGACAGAGGAAAAACTGAATAGCAAAAAAAATATCATAGATTTCATCAATAACATCACATTATCAAAGCCAATAAAACCAAATGGGCGTAGCTGTGTAGCTGTACTAGTAGTGCCCATCATGCCATAGCTATGAATTCCGCTGTAAGCTGGTCTAGTTTGAAGTCAAATTGGACATCTCAACACCAAGCGGAATATATATAAAATCCTCATTTTCCAAATTCCATGTACACAAAAGTACGAAATCCGCCAATTTATATTATATCGGCGCGTACTAAACAATTATTATAATTTGCCAGTTATGCCGTTTAGGAAAGTCTACACATGAATTGACTTGCAATTACACGTGAGCTGTTATAGTACTATCCATACTGATTCTTCTGTAATGTAGCCAGTTTTAGTAGTCCCTAATATTTCTTTCTCTTGCGATCAGTGTACTCTGTTAACCCTCTTTCTCCGTCACCCATGAACATTCCTAGCCCCATGGATGCTCTCAGCATTGTGATGATTCTTGATCTGTCCAGTAAGAAAGTAAGAAGAGACTCCAATTCAGCGTCCATGATAATACCAAGGTTCAAGAAACGTAAACTTTGTGTGTCATCCATGAGTAGTTGAAAACTGCCAGCTGAGTTATAAGCTTGAATCGTGTTTCAATATCACGTTCAATGTCTCAGCGGAGTCTGGCAACCAAGCCAATTTATAGAGTAATAAAAAGCCTGGCTGGCGCAATCGGTAGCGCGTGAGACTCTTAATCTCAAGGCTGTGGGTTCGAGCCCCACGTTGGGCATGTTTTTTTCTTTTTACTGCGCCTATATGCACTTTAATGTAGCTGAAAATTATAAAACTCCAGGACATGCGCCTGAAAACTGTGAAATGCAAATGTATGTCTGGTTAAAGTACTCTACATGTCTGGAAAATTTTATATGCACGCTCGAGGTTTGCTATGCATGTCCAAAATTTCAAAAAAATAATGGTTAAAATCTTGTGCAAATCCAAAATTTGCGAAAATTTGCATTCTTAAAGTTATCGCAATTTTCGTGGATATGCGAGAATAGGTGAAATTCGGTAACATTCTGCTAAAAAAAACTCAGAATTTCACATGCTGTATGCTTCTTTTTAACTAAAACAGATTTTTATTTACAAAAAAAGACACACTTTAACGAAATGCAAGTTTATGAATTATTCTAAGGCGCACAGGTCGGCAAACAGGCTCAAAGTGCTTAACAACTAAAAGCTCGTGTGGCGTAATGGCAACGCGTCTGACTTCTATTTAAAAGTTAGTCTATCAGAAGATTCTGGGTTCGACCCCCAGCATGAGTGAGCTTCATTTTTTTTTAATCATGAATCCTTAGTGAAGCAATTTTAATATTGGAAACATATCATACAATGATTGTTCAGTCTAATTTTTGGCTAATTGCACCAAATCCAGCAGTTGTGCTAAGAAGTATTATGTTAACAGCACTATCCAGAGCTATAAGAAGATTTAACAAGTGAAGGCCTACAATAGTATTTTAAACAGGCGCTTGGTGTGATCAACATATGTACCTTAAGCTCATTCAGAGCTATCAAACTTGTTCTCATGTAGATTCTATATGTTCCTCCTTTTGGTTGTGCTTGGTAGCTGTCCAGGACTCAATCCATACATCTTCTGGTGGTATATCTTCAAAAAGGTCTTCAAGAGACATGGGATCTGTAATTATCTGTGTGGAGATCTGAGTATGGAGCATTGGCAATGGCAGTATGGTTAAAGATAAAGGATCAGTTTGGACCAGTTTATCAACATATCTTGAAACCATTGGAGGAATTGGATCACACAGCGGCTCTTCAGTAGATGAAGCTTTAGATACAACTGTTGTCAGTACCCAACGGTTACAGAAGCCTCGGTGTTGCAATCTGATATGCCTGTGTAGATTTGTTGAAGTTTTGTAATCTTTATGGCAGCCATCCCAGCCACATTTGAATCTCCTCTCATGTGAGTGACTGGAAAGATGGCGGGTTAAAGCTGAGGGATTCTTGAAACGATATTCGCATTGAGGACATTGATGAGGCTTGTGGTTTTCGACTTGTGTGATGACTTGGTGTGTGTATCCTTGTGTCTGTCCCTGTGTGGTATATGTGTGTGGTGTAATATTATTGAGCATTTGTTGTGACTGTGGATAATATATCAGCTCTGATTTGTAGCTACTAGCTGCGGCAATGGAACTGAGTCCCGTTGGATTTGTTTACCTGTGTGTCCTCAAAGTAAACAATAAACTCACCCATCAATTAACAAATCTCATGGTCTTGATGTTGAATCCAGAAAGCCTCATCAAGCTTAACTGTAGTACTACTAGTAGTACATGATAGAGATCTAATTCCGCTGTCTGAAAATCTGTATTACTTTGTACACAAAACTGCGGTTCCTGAAAGCGCGTGCGTTTTTGTGGCGTTTGTACTTGAGAGAAAATTGAGGACAGCTGGCAATAAAATATTAGCGACATGAGTTCAAATATGTGTACTGATGAAACGTGTTGCCAGTTGATAAGTTAAAGAAACGATGAACATCATGAACTCATATTGTTGCTCTTATATTCACTTCAACTCAAATCACACACCTCGCTAAACATAAAAGAGTACCGTCATCTGTTTCCTGGTTCTATAATTCTATGTACTAGCTGAAGATCTTAAGTCACTTTTCCCATTCTTTGAATTTCATGATATAAATGAATTGATGAATATCAGACAATTATGGCTATTCACACTGTCAAGTATAGACTAAATCTCATGAGGGCAACTATTTGTGTGCAGTTCACGCTTATAAGAATGATTAATTTCCATGATTAGATACATTAATTAGTTCCTTGTTTCTCAATATATAGTTGATACATGTATGATATTCATTATATTACACAGGATCCTTGCTTAAACGTCTTGATTCAATTACAGTAGTACGTACTACCTGATCAAAATTCACAATGAAGTCATAATATTAAACGTGAATCAAGTTCACAGAATCTCAATAATCGTCCCACCCACTTTCCCTTAACTCACATATCTGTAGACTACCGATCATATTCGATACATTCTTGTACCAGAAAAGGGATTCCGTGCGGAGTACAATATTCAAGGCCTCATAACCCATGTTACCATGTTACCACCTGAGGGATTCATCATGCTTACCTGATCTATAATATGATATGATATAAAGTGTGTATAAGTTACATGTAGGTTATTGAAAGTTACGAGTAGAATGAATTATTTATATATGAGAGATTCGACATTCAACGCGAATTGAATTTCTGATATCTGTTATCATGGATCAATTAATTAGCTCTAGATAGATAGCCGCTCATGTATCGTTATGTGCGCCTAGCATAATACCAGACTTGATAGTACAAGATCGCGCTCTTAAATTATATATGATTAAAGCATATATAAGCTAGTACATAGAACACATACACACGGTATCATTTATCATCAACAGATAACGAGGAAGCAGAGACGGACTCAATGTTACCCTTTTCTTCTTCTTCATCGTCACCATCAACAGTATCATTATTGTTAACAATCTGTTTAATCTTGTCCTCACCCAACTTCTCCATCATAGCCTTAGCATTGAACACTTCCACTTTAGTAGTTTTGAAATCCCTAGCCTTAACACCGTCATGGAACAATTTATCCAACTCAGCGAAAGTTCTCCCCTTAGTCTCAGGGAACTC
>JAKTWX010000096.1:0-18606 GCA_030582275.1 Waltiozyma pijperi
AGAAGTCCACAGTGGTGGATTGAAGCAAACCTTGACGTTGTTTTAAAAGCTTGTGGTTACGAAGGAAATTGGCAACATTGAGGGCAAGAAGTTCCATTTGCTTTTGTTGTTCTGGGGTAGGTGGTGGTGGTGGCATTCCTTGTGGAGGGCCTTGAGCATTCATTTTGGTAGCTGGACGTGAGTTATTAAGCAAATATATCCAATATTGAATCAATTAAATATTGTTAATATATTATGAGTGAAGGAACAACTTGTAGCCGCCAACGCATCAATTTATATTTATTATTTCACTGCCGGATCTCGTGTAATCGGTATTACCCGTGCAATATTGACAGCTCAACTAACTATTAGTGTCACGTGATAAGGCATATTAGTTGCTTATGTAAGCATCCAAATTTTCATAAAATTTTATTATGGAAGGTTTTCAAAATTTCAAATTTTAAAGGTGTTCAAAATTGATGGTTTTTGAAAAAAAATAAAAATTTATATAATAATATTTATATCTATAATTAACTGGTTTAAAACAAATAATCTATAATTGCAGTGATTGAGTTCTTGATAGAATGACTTAATTGTAATTAAAATATATGTTCTGAAATTAAATTAATATTTATATAGGATCCGATCTGGAGGTCATGCAGTGACATTATAGCGCCCTAGTCATGGATCAGGTGATTAGTGTTGCCAATCTGCATATAATAAAAGCCAAAAAACAAAAAAAAAGAAAAAAAAAGTGACCAATTTGTCGTTTTCCTGTGTTTCATTAACTTCAGTTTATTGAGGATTTGACCAATATATTGTTTCATGATTGTACTTCATGTGGAGATCGGAGCAAGCAGCATACTCTCGCTGGATCTTTTTAGTGTTTACCATCTACAGTATGATGAATTTTTCAAGTGAGTTAAAGGGTTAGTGGGTGGGACGTGGATTCAGATATGTCTATGTTGAATTATTGATCAGTACGAGTTATATGTAGCATGGCTTTCTTGAATCTTAAATGAATGTTTGATTATATATGTGTAATATAGCTATATAACTGTACGATCTTCAGACTTCTTACTTCTCCTGTTCATTTTTAATCTGATCATGAGCTTTTTGAATCTGTTCATGTTCGAAATCTTCCAAAGTTTTCTTTAGCAATTCATTCTTTAAGAACTCCTGAGTCTGAGAATTGATAGCTTGTTCCTCTTCAACGGCCAATATCTCTTCAACTTTCTCGTTCGCTGGTTCACCAGCTGGCTCACCAGCTGGCTGAGCCTCCAACTGATGTTTCTCCTCGTTCAACAAACGGTATAAAGCCGAGTTCTGGTCCCGGTACAACTTGTCGAACCCGCCAATCTCCGCAACACGGCCATCGTAACCCAACACGATAACCATATCGGCCTTCTTGATAGTGGACATTCTATGAGCGATGGACACGATGGTCAATTTCTGAGGCCCCAGTTGGAGATTCTTTAACGTTTCATTGACCAAAGCCTCCGATTGGGAATCCAACGCCGACGTGGCTTCATCCAAGATCAACACCGATGGGTTCTTAATCAATGCTCTAGCGATGGAGATTCTTTGCTTCTGCCCACCGGACAACAACGCGCCACGTGGCCCGATCACCGTGTCGTAGCCCTCTGGGAATTTCGAGATGAAGTCATGACAGTTGGCCCTCTTACAAGCCTCGATGATTAGGTCCTCGGACACGTGATACGATTTGAGCCCCAATGTGATGTTGTCACGGATGGTGCCGGACATTAAGATAGGTTCTTGCTGAACGACACCGAGATATCTTCTCAAGGACTTGACGTTGAACTGGGAGATGTCGTGCCCGTCCAAAAGGATCTGGCCCTTGTTGATGTCGTAGTAACGCAGCAGCAGAGACGTAATGGTGGATTTCCCCCTCCCGGAAGGCCCAACTATGCAGACATTCGAGCCTTCAGGAATGGTGAAGCTGACGTTTTGGAAAATCGTAGTGTTTGGTCTTGTCGGATACGCGAATTGCACGTTTTGGAATTGGATCTCACCTCGAGGTTTCTCATGGAGTGGGTTGCCCTTGGTTGGATTAATCAGTGGGATTCGATCGATCAGTTCAAACAATCTCGAGGCAGCACCTGTTCCCTTCATCAGCTCCGAGTAGAAAGAAGCAATCCCAAACATCGCCGAGCCGGAATGGTTCACATACAGCATAAACGCAGCCAGTTCCCCCACTGATAAGGCCCCCTGTGCCACCATTTGAGCCCCGTAGGCCAACACGGTAAGGAACGTGGCGTCACTGATGAAATAAATCGATGAGTAGAAAGTGGCGTTCAGTTTCGCCTCTCTTTTCCCCCAATGGAACACGTTTCTGATGGCGTCGTTGTATTTGCTCAGTTCTTTGCCCTCAGCAACAAAAGATTGGATGGTTTTGATCCCGCTGAGTTGCTCCTCTCCGACTTTGGTGAGATTCCCTGTGCTTTCTTGGATTTGTCTCGAGATGGTTCTCACTTTGTTCCCGAAGATCAGAGTCCCGATGAGAATCCCCGGGAGAAAGATGAACACCGTGCCGGCCAGCTCCATCGATATGTAGAACATGGAGAGAATGCTCACTGTGCCGTTGATGCTGTGTTTGAACCCATCGCTGATATTCTGCGTCATCGACCTGGAAACGACAAAGCAATCAGAGCCCAATCTGGAGATCAGATCCCCAACTTTATGGATATCGAAAAAAGTCGAATCCTGCGACATTGTCCGTTTGATCACATTCGAACGCAACCGAGCGACAAGCTTCTCACCCAAGATCCGCAACATGATAATCCTACCATAATCAGCACTGATCCCTATGACCAGCATCAACCCAACGACCCCAAGAAACTGGTAAAGCGACAGATCGAATGCGATGTTCGGTAGTTGGCCCTCGGTTATTATGTTCTTCGTGGCGTCAAGCACTGCACCGTATGCTCGCGGGATCATCATGTTGATCGTACAGGAGATGAACAGCAATGCGAGGGCTAGCAGAAGCATCTTACGGTCTGGCTGGGCCAATTTGAAAAGACGAATCACTTCTTTGAGAACGGTTAAGGTTGTTTGTTTTGGGATTGCAGGTTTCTGTTGTTTCTGTTGTTTCTGTTGTTGGTTGAATGCAGTTGTGCTGAGAGTTCTCACAAGGTTCAACTGATGTTGCTGGTGCTGCTGCTGAGACGGCCTTGTGATTGGCCCGATTTGTGCGATCAAAGAGCTGGAAGCAGAGCCAGAGTGATAAGCAAGTGAACTATATCCTCTACCATCCAATCGAAGACCAGCTGAAGCGACAATGATAGGCCTTGAAGACGGCTTTAAAGACATCAGTGTCCGAATGATGTTTGTTCTTGACAAGTTCATGGATCTCTGTTTAGTTGAAGTTGGTGCCAGGGACCTTAATATTGGTGCCAGTATGAAGCTATGTTTCATAGTGTGGGTTTTTTGTTTGACTAAGCTGTGAGAATATTGTATGTTTTAAGAGGAATATATGAAGTATTTCAATTAAACTGATATTTCAACGTTCAAGGTAAATATTTAAACGGTAATATTAATCTGTGTGTGTGTGTGTGTGTCACTGACCGCGTAAAAACTCGTCGCCGAATAAATTATCCTTTGCCGAAATACGGGATAATTCACGTGAAAGACCCAACAACAGCTACAGTGCTACTACAACAAATTAATTGTACAACTAACTATTCAGAATGTATGATAAAATTGTATATTTCTCTCCACTTTGGTTAAACCCTGTTAAGCCAAGCAGATCGGAATTGTATTGTTTTTTAATAATAAATCTAAGTCTTGTGAAAAAGTCAACAAATTTAATTAGGCCTTTAATGGAACAGCTTCTTGAGCAACACCATCGACGTACTTGATAATCTTGATATCGGTCTTGGATCTAGCTAAGACGGCGTTGGTCTTTAATTCAGGCTTCAAAGAGTTTCTGACGGTTTGAGCAGAGATTTGTAAATATTTGTTGAATCTGTTTTCATCATCGACTTTTGTTAGTTTTGCTGCATTCATATTTTGCCACACTTCATCCTTCAATTGGGGAACTTGGGGATATCACTATCATATCGACTTACGAAAAACCAGCTTTTCTCCAGGCAGTAGACATCTTGGATACGAAATTTAATTAGTTAAATAATTCTAAAGGATGATACTACTCAGTGGTTGGGGTGTATTATATGTACCATATGCAGTTTAACTCCACTGTATTTCTTTCTTTCAATTCGATTCAAAATTTCATAGAACGATTTTCATTTGACAATCGAATTCGCGAGGTTTTGGCACGAAAAGTTCGCAATTTTTGCAGCGTCCAGAGTAACAAGGAATGTTGACGCGATTATTTCCGAATTGAGCAGAATCAAAACATCTCAGATCATAAATTTCTTTGGTTGTTTGTGCAAGCGAAATATGCATGAGATCAAACTGTTATGAAACCAAAGATAAGATCTTACTTTACTCCAAGACCACACCTCCTCACATCTAACTGTCACTTCATTCCTTTAGCTACATTCATTCTCCACCCTCTTTCTCGCCCCCCCTCAAATGGCTACGTTATCAGAATTACTTACCCTTCAAGTTGATTTCAATTTCTTCAAAAGTGTCGCTATCTTAGAACCATACAACCTCAGCAACATCATCACATGCATAGAGGAGCTTCTCGACTATGTGAATGTTCTCCTGGTGATATTTACAGAATTACAAGCCACCATAGATGCCAACCCAAAGATATTCACACTGGATTGGTACTGTGAAGGGCGGGCCAAATTCAACGATCTCTACCGGAACGTCGATTGCATCGATTCGTTACTGCTTCAGATCATCAACGTGATCAATCCACACATCGAGTCTGATCCGCAGATCGGTGAAAGTCAGATCTTCCAAGGGATCGATGAGTTGACAGAGATTTGCCTCCTTTTGAAACAACAACATTTGATAAGTTTCAAATCCAAAATCGATCTCGCTACAGAATATGAAGAGTTCAACAATATGCTCAATTCGATCAATTCGGAAATGGAGAACTGTCTTAAGCTTTGCATTGACATTCATGAGAAAAGATCCACTGTTATGTCCAGCAGCAGCAACAATAATATCACCACTAGTACTTTTGATCTCGAAACATTAACAAAGAAACTATTCAACCAGAAATCCAACCTACGACTTCCCTTGCTTGACTCCCTGGATGAGGAAATCTACGAAGAATACCAACATCTCACAGACACGATGGCTCCGTTGAGGGCAAGTTTACAGTTGATCCCATCTAGAATTGAAGATTTCAAATCCAAGTATTGTTATTTCTCACATGATATCGGGTCTATCGAATTGAGATACAGGGCGTTGCTTGATGATTTGGAGTATCTTAATGAAGAGTCAAGGGAGTTGCAGAATGAGATTGTTTGTAAGAAATGGGATCAGATCTTTGGATATCTTAACTGCGAGACTGCCGGTATGATTGGATTGATTGAGAAAGAGTTGGCCAGTGACAGTGATAGTGCTGCTGATAGTACCACAGATTTGGAGCTTATAAGATCCACTGCGCTGACAGTGCAGAACACTTTCGATCTTTTACACATTGCCATCGATGAGGATTTGGTGGACATTAAGGTTATGGAGAGAAGTAATGAACTTGCTTTGGTTTGGTTGGAGCTAAGGAACAAGATTCCCCATTCGTACCTTGAGAATGCGCCACAGCAAGACAGCGAAGATGATAGTTTGGAGTTGATACAGAATTTGAAACAGCTATCGCTAGAGAAACCTGCCACTGCCACTGCCACTGCCACCACAGCGCAGGAGATGTCCAAGAAGGAGAAAAGAAGAAGCAGAGCCGGAGAGTTCTTCATGGGCAAATTGAACATAATCCCAGTGTTAATAGCCGATGACTCCGACTCAAGCAAGAAACCAACGCCCAGAAACTCTCTGAATCCTTCAAAAGACTCCATCTTCAACAGATCGCCAGAGTTGATCCAGGAGGGGTTCCAGACAAAACAGAAGAGAAATTCCGCTGTTCCTCTTTTAATCGAACAGTTTGCCAGAGAGGAATTACAATTGATGGAGACAGCAATTGCTGAGACAAGGACTCCCATTGGTTCAGAGAAGATTATCAAGATCAAAGACATCGCAAAGGAGGAAGCCGATGTTTTCGTTTCGCCCAATTGGGATAACTCTGTCAAACCGAGAGAATTGCCAGCCTATAAAGTCCCTGATTCGCCTGGTCCAATCAGAATCCAAAGATCAGCAGCTGCACCAGCAGCAGTACAACTAGACACATCACTGCATGAGACTAGACCTTCAAGAATCCCAAGACCAATCTCCAAAGCTGCGTCTATGAGACTGGAATTCAGACCCAAATCATCATCATCATCATCACCTGCAAGTTCATCTGCCTCTTTAAAGAAATCATCGCCTTCTACCACACTGAACGATATAATCACTACCACTACTAAGTTTATTCCAAGGCCTACAAGTTCCCTTGAGGCTCATTTCCACAGCTTATCAGGTGTTAAGCCAAGTTCTAGATTCACTGCGCTCTCAAGTTCAGACAGTTATAAGAAGTATGTTGATGATGAGACTTTTTAGCTAAGAGATTATTGTTTTTTGTTAAATTTAATGAACTACCTAGTTATTCTTTGAGTCTCTGAAGCCTGAATAAAACATTGTATCTGATCTAATTCCCACCCACTTACCCTTAATACTCACAACATTAAAAAATGTATAGAAGCGTCTTCATTCAATCAAAAAAAATTGATTTCAACAAAGGCTCACTACGAGGACCACTATATTCAATAGTCCAGAAGTGTTTGATACAGTAGGCAGCGCACAGACAAGACAGATCACCTATGGTGAGGTGAGTTCACAAACTTTACACAAACTTTACACAAATTTATCAAATTTTATCAAATCGCCTTCCTTGTTGTCGCGACTCATGCCACGTGACTAGATATCCGGAACTTATTATCGTTAAATCCCAATTCCCAGTAGTAAACACACCAATTTACATTAATATATGTTGATAATGGCGATGATCTGGATGATGAGACTTTTTAGGCAAGCAATGAATGATGCTACGTTGTTATATGATTGATATTTGTAGTAGCCTGAAAGTTTAATCTAAAAGCAGCAAAGCTAATTGTTCGTTAAACGCATAAAAGATTGTATCTGATCCAATTCCCACCCACTTACCCTTAATACTCACACAGGCAAAAGAAATCAAGATCAACAGAATCATACAAAGTGTCAATAAGTTGTTGTATAAATTCTGTCAATCTATCAATTAAACTTTATATCGATTCAAGATGAAATCAACTGATCTCTCATGTTATGAAATAAGACCACTTGATCTGTATTTTCATCAGTCAAGAAGAACATGGACTCAGCAAGATAAAGGTACAGAAACCAGATGATACCAGGAGAAATAAAACCCTATGGCGTCAAGCAGAAATCATGACAATCAATCTCTATTAATTAGCACGAAAAATTTTGGTATTTCCAATATTCACAATTACTTCCACAACAATTTCTCGCGAGAGAAAGATTCATGCCACGTGACTAGAAATCCAGCACGTATTATCGATAAATCTGGAGAAATATAAGAAAGCTTTTCCCAGTAAACACACCAATTTACATCAAAAAAACCCTCGTAATATAGCCTAGCCAATATCATCAATACAACTTTTAAAATGTCAACACACGACGATCTCTCACTCACAGAATCACAATTGGAAACTTTGAACAAGTATAACCTCACCAAAGATGAATTGAACAACCTTTACCAAAGAAGTACTGAGGCTTTGGATCTATCATATTCCCCGTATTCCAAATTCAGGTATGTCACTAGTTAGTCCCCATCACAAGTCTTCAAACCTTGCAGATGTCAGATGTACTAACTATGAGCAACAGAGTTGGTTGTTGTGTACTTACAACAGACGGGGTTTACATCAAAGGAGCCAACATAGAGAATGCCTCATACGGTAAGTACAACAAATTATGAGCCAGGACTCACAATACAGAATATATACTAACAAAATTTATACTCACAGGAGGAGCAATCTGTGCAGAAAGATCAGCACTCTGTACAAGTTTAAACCAACAATATCGTCATTTCAAAGCATTGGGTATAATCAGTGATATTGCCAATGAGATAATCACACCATGTGGGATATGTAGACAGTTCATTAGAGAGTTTGGTAAAGAGATTACACTTGTGATGTTCCAGTCGAATGGTCAGGAGTTCATGATTAGAACTTTAGAAGAGATCTTGCCTTTCAGTTTTGGTCCAGAACAGTTGAAGTAGGCTGTTGTTTGTATATATATGTCAAACGGCTGGACGGACAGGCGTCGCGAATTTATTTTATAAAACGTGGAAAATTTTGAGACGAGCGAGACGTACAAAGAAAATTCATAGAATCATCTCTTATACATACAGATTACCTTGGAGGTTTATACCTTATCAATAAATAAATCAACATCACCACAATAACAATGTCTCATATCTGTTCAGCCCCAGACTGTGGCAAGGAAACCACCTCAGTGCTCAAATGTCCGTTATGTCTCAAGCAAAACGTTGAATCCTTTTTCTGTAATCAGACCTGTTTTAAAAGATCATGGGGTTTACATAAAGTGCATCACTCCAAAGAAGGTGTTGACTCCTACGATCCATCTCCAAACTTCACATACTCCGGCTCTTTGAGACCTGCCTACCCTTTGTCCTACACCAGAGAGATCCCAGCTCATATCACCAAGCCTGATTATGCCGCTAATGGTGTTCCAGTGTCTGAACAAGTTAGTGATAGAACCTCCAAGATCCCGGTTAACGATGCTGATGAGATTGCCAAAATCAAACTCGTGGCTCAATACGGGAGAGAGATTCTAGACGCCGCAGCAGCCATCATCAAACCGGGCGTCACCACAGATGAAATCGACGAAGTGGTGCATAACGAAACGGTGAAGAGAAACGCATACCCTTCTCCTTTGAACTACTACAACTTCCCTAAGTCCGTGTGCACTTCCATCAACGAAGTCATCTGTCACGGGATCCCAGACAAGAGACCGCTCAAGGACGGTGATATTGTCAACCTGGACATCTCCGTGTTTCACGAGGGGTTCCATGCCGACTTGAATGAAACTTACTACGTGGGTACTCCATCCAAGGAAGCCATCAACGTTGTGGAGACAGCAAGAGAATGTCTAGACTTGGCCATCGCTGCTTGTAAGCCAGGCGTTGCTTTCAGATCGCTAGGTGATATCATTGAAAAGCACGCCAAGGCTAACGGTTGTTCTGTTGTTAGATCCTTCGTTGGCCACGGGATTGGGAAATTGTTCCACTGTGCTCCTCAAATCGCCCACTATGCCCGCAACAAGTCTCCTGGGATCATGAAGCCAGGCATGGTGTTCACCATTGAGCCTATGATCAACGCCGGGGCTTATAAGGACATCATCTGGCCTGATAATTGGACTGCTGTCACCGCCGATGGGAAATTAAGTGCTCAATTCGAACACGAATTGTTGATCACTGAAGACGGTTACGAGCTGTTGACTGCTAGAAAGGAAACCTCTCCAGGTGGCGCCGTTGCTAGAAAGTAGGATCTGGTGGGGTATGTATATAATATTAATATCAGAACAATGTCATAGAATTGTGCATCATCGTGTATTTATAAATTATAATACTAGTAACTAGTACCCGTCACGTGACACATATTGTGCCCCTAACAAAATTATCTGGTTGAAAATTATATTTCGGGCGCGTACCGTGGCGAAAAAAAAAGTCAACAAACAACATCAAGATTTGTTCAAATTGCGAAGGCGATAGTGTATTGATCCAGGACCAGGCTCATCCATCTCTCAATTCACATCCTAGAAACAAACAAATGTCCTCGTCATTACAGTTGCTTAACCCTAAGGCTGAGTCCCTTAGAAGACAAGCTGCGCTACAAGTGAACATTGCCGCTGCCCAAGGCTTACAACAAGTCCTTGAGACCAATTTGGGTCCTAAGGGTACTTTGAAGATGCTTGTTGACGGTGCAGGTACCATTAAGCTCACCAAGGATGGTAAGGTGCTACTCTCTGAGATGCAGATCCAACATCCGACCGCGGTGATGATTGCCCGTGCTGCTTCTGCTCAAGACGAAATCACCGGTGACGGTACCACCACTGTTGTTTTATTAGTTGGGGAATTGTTGAAGCAAGCTGAGAGATTCATATCGGAAGGTGTGCATCCTCGTATCATCACAGACGGGTTCGAGATTGCCAGAAAGGAGGTCCTTGACCACTTGGAATCCTTCAAAATCAACAAAGAGACAGAAACCGGCGACATTGACCGTGAATTGTTACTACAAGTTGCCAGATCTTCGCTCTCTACGAAAGTGAACCAAGAAGTCGCCGAAGTGTTGACACCAATCGTCACCGATGCCGTTCTCTCCATCCAATCTGAATCCGACAAGTCTGTTGATTTACACATGGTTGAGATCATGTCCATGCAACATGAATCTCCAAAGAACTCCGAATTGATCAGAGGTTTAGTCTTGGACCACGGTGCCAGACACCCAGACATGCCTAAGCACATCAAGAACGCCCACGTGTTAATCCTCAACGTGTCCTTGGAGTATGAAAAGACCGAGGTCAACTCCGGGTTCTTCTACAGTTCCGCTGAGCAAAGAGATAAGTTGGTTCAAAGCGAGAGAAAGTTCGTTGATGAGAAATTGAAGAAAATCGTTGATTTGAAAAACCAAGTTTGCGGGTTGGACTCAGACCAAGGCTTCGTCGTTATAAATCAAAAGGGGATCGATCCGATGTCTCTCGATGTCTTGGCCAAGCACAACATCTTTGCCTTGAGAAGAGCCAAGAGAAGAAACATGGAAAGATTACAACTCGTCACTGGCGGTGAAGCGCAAAACTCCGTTGATGATTTGACTCCTTCCGTTTTGGGGTTCTCCGGCTACGTTTACGAGCAAACCATCGGTGAGGAGAAGTTCACCTTTGTCACAGAGAACGAAAACCCTAAATCCGTCGCCATCTTGATCAAAGGTGCCACCAACCATGTCTTGAACCAAACCAAGGACGCCGTTAGAGACGGGCTTAGAGCCGTGGCTAATGTCATTAAGGACAAGTCTGTTGTCCCTGGTGCCGGGGCCTTCTTCATCTCCGCTGAGCGTCACTTGCAGGACAACTTGAACAAATTATCCAGGGGCAGAACCAAGACTGGTGTCCAAGCTTTCGCTGAAGCCATGTTGATTGTTCCAAAGACCTTAGTGAAGAACTCCGGTTATGACGCCTTAGAAGTCGTCAGTGCCGCTCAGGATGAATTGGAGGAAGGTAGAATCATAGGGATCGATTTGGTGGAGGGTGATTCTTGTGATCCAACCATCGAGGGGATTTGGGATTCCTACAGAGTTTTGAAGAACGCTATCACTTCGGCTGTTGGGATCTCTAGCAACTTGTTGCTATGTGATGAATTGTTGAAGGCTGGTAGATCCAGTTTGAAGGAAGGTGGTAGTGCCGCTGCTCAAGGTGGTATGCCTGGTATGCAATAAGGAAGCTAGCCATAAATAAGTGTTGATACAGCTTGGTATAGCAGTTTATAGTTGCAATTGATACCTAATTATTATTATTAATAGTAGTAATGAGACAGTCTATGTACATAATATATTCACTAATAATACAACGAATGCACTAATTCTGATTACCTCTCTTAGCGTTAACCCAATTGACGAAATCAAAGAACACAGAACTGGCAACTCTGGAGTTCTTCTTCTTGAACCATTTCTTCATCAAATCACCGTAAAGGTCAATGACCTCATTGATGTTCTTCTCCTCCAAATTGACCAACTGCTTGGCGAGGAACAAAGAACATTGAGAAGAGGATAAGTTGAAATCGACCAAATTATGAGAAGATTTCAACAAATTGGAATGAATAATTGCCAATTGAGAGATCATATCTTCAGAGTTGACATTGACAAAGCGAACGGTCTTGATCTTACAAAGTTTCAACTTCAAAAGCTTATGGATTCTGACACCGACGCCTTTATCCAAGGTCAATTTCAAAGCGTTCAACAATGGAGAGATCAGAGAAATCACAGCTTCATTTGCACCCTCAGCGGAGGAGTCGTTCACTTTGATGTAAACTTCCAACATGTCCATAACACGGTTCTTGAACCCAACAATATTGGCCTTAGCGTCGATACTCTCGTTCTTTCTCTTATTACCAGTTTGAACCGAATCCAAGGCATCACGACGTTGCTTGAAGATTTTGGAAAGTTGAGAGTCAATCTCCATCATTTGTTCGTCATCCATTGATTCTTCAGAGGAATAGTCGGAGTCGTCACCAGAGGAGAGATGAACTTCACCGTCGTATGGGATTTGCAAGGCTTCAGCTAGGGCAACGTTGGTTTTCTTTTCCACTTCGTTGATAGCTGTTGTGGTGGAGGTTTCCGCTTCGTTGGATTCAGAGTCAGAGTCACTTGATTCTTCCTCGTCTTCTTCCTCGTCTTCTTCCTCGTCTTCTTCCTCGTCTTCTTCCTCGTCTTCTTCCTCGTCTTCTTCCTCATCCTCTTCGTCATCGCCGTGGCTATGCTCATCTTCATCATCGTCTTCTTCTTCGAACTCGTCCTCGCCTTCAAACAAAGCTTTCTGACCCTCGGTGTTCTCCTTGGTCAAAAGAACATCGACCAACAACTGTAAACCTTCCTCATTGACACTGGCACAGAAGTTCTCCCAAACGATCAAACTTAATTTCTTCAAAAGAGCAGATTTCTGAGAGACAAAGTTCAACAAGATCTCAATGATACCGATAAGATTTTCCCCAGAATCCAAATCATGCTGAGTGGTCTTATTCTTGGCTTCGTAGTAATAGTCGATTAATTCTTGTAAAGTCATCACTGAATCTGGTGAGGTACCGGTGTACAATTGCAATAGCACCATTGAGATTAACAATTCAAAGATCAAATATTTGGAAGAAGAATGGTCTGAAGAGGTTAAAGTGTCACGTTTGGATTTGATCTTCTTGAGGATTTTCAAAGATTTGTCCTTCACTGTCGAGATTTCTTCGTCAAAGGAGAAGATTGGAATCAATTCGGAGTCTTTGGAACCTTCTTCTTGCAAAGAAGTGATGAAGGTTAAAGTACGCACAGACCATGTTTGGTTATCGGTTCTTGGGATGTTGATCACGTCAGAAAGAATCGAATTGAGACGTTCTTGAGCAAATTCGATGATTGGGTCATCCTGCTTGATTGGTTCATCATCCTCTTGTTCGTCATTGGTTTTCTCTTTGTCTTCCTGTTCTCCTGCCTCTTCTTCAGTCTCCTTCTTCTCAACAACACTTTCCTTACCTTCGATTCTGAAATAGGCAACCTGAACAATACCCTTCAAGACAAAGTCCACCCATTCCAAGCTCTTAGCGTTCTTCAAAGTGGTCTTCTTGCCCCTGACCAAGTGTAATAACTGGTCAATGGCCCATTTCTTAACCTTCAACTGATCATTTTCATGTAATAACTTCACGAAGAATTGAGCAATTTCCAAATCAGAGACATCTTCAATGAGTAACAGCGATTCAATGGTCTTGGATTTGGTCAACTTGTCAAACTGTAAAGACCCTTGTTCGCTGGTTAGAAGCTGGGTGATCGTTGGCAGGACTTTTGATGGGTCTTCAGTTGCGATGGCCACGATTCTTGTGAGGGTCTTCTTAGCGATCTTATTAAGAAGACGAGAGGCATCTGAGGATTGATTGATCAGTGTTCTCATAAAGTTCTTGGTGAATAGTGTAGAGGTGGAAGATGAAGGGGTTGTTTGGTAGAACAACTGGAAGATCTCAAAGCCACTGTATTTTCTTTCGTGTGAGGCCTTCTCGTTGAAGAACGTTTCATCGATTATTGATCTGAAGAACTCGTCAATTTGGATCTTATCTGAGTCAATGGTCTTGGTTGACTTCTTGGCCTTCTTGGATTTCTTATCAGAGGATTTCTTTCTCTTTTTCGAGTTTTCAAGGGAGACCTCTTCCAATTCTTCAGTCTCGTGTTCCGTACAAGTTTCAGTCAACTTAGAGACCAAAATTGGCCAGACAAAGTGCAATCTTGGAGACCAGGTACCTTTCTTCTTCTTGTTATTGGTCTTAGCTCCTTCAGCGGACTCGTCTTGATCGTCGTCACCCGTGGAGATATCTTTTAAGACTTTGCCCAACAATGCCAAGTTTTCTCTCTTTAAAGGATCCAAAGATTTCCAGGTGGTGTTCTTGAATTCCAAAGATTTTAGCTCATTGGATGCGAACTGCTGTGGTGCACCAAGATACAAAGCCAAGCCTTCAGTGGTCAAGGACAATCCAGCGTCATCAATCTTAGCAAATATGTACTTCAATTGCTCACCAGATAGGGCGTTGATCAACTTGAACAAAGTGAACATGCACGATTCACGGATCCAAGACTTAGTGCAGCCCAACTCAATGAGCAAATCAACATACTTATTGAACCCCATTTCATCAGCGTTGCCGATCAACCCACTTAAAGCTTGTAACCCAAACAATTTTCCAAATAGGATGCCTCTTTCCTCTTTACCATTCGCAGAGTTAGGAACTTTAGTCTCATCTTCAATCATCTTTAACAGATCAATCAAAGTTAATTGACCGTCTTTGATTCTCATCTGAACAATCTCAGTAAGACACATAGAGAACCCCAATCTTGAAGATCCACGAGAGGAAGAGAGACCTTTAATTAAACGTGAGAGAGCATATTCCCATTCGGTTGTGACGTTGACTGAAGTCAATTCATTGATTAATGCAACGGCAGCTTGGATACGTTCCGGTTCAAGATCACTTGCTAAGCGATAGTAATGATCCCTGGACACTGACATGATTGATGTGCTTTCTTAGTGTGTTTGAGGGAGAGAAACTAAGAAAGGGTGGCGAATGTTTACTTGATAGTCGTTGCAACGTATATAATATTATAATTTATAATTTATTACGTCTAGGTCAATATTAGCCGCTGTAATTTTAAGATTTCGCTGACATCTGAATTTTAAAATTTTCGAAATACGAAAGCTGAAACAGCTCACGTGCGCGTTTTATAGGGCTGTTTTATTGTTCTACAGCCCTTAATTTCATGATAAACTTAACACGTTCATGATCAGATTAATATACAATTAAATAAAATTATACAAAGACTACAAGTTACCCACCCCTTACCCTTAACACAATCTACAAAGATACCATATTTAACAGGCAAAGAGATACTCAGTGACGTATAGTTCGAAGTTCAAAAGAACTTTCATGCTGTGCTTTTCTCATCTAAGGTCAAGTATGGTATCAAGTTTAGCACACTAAAACATCTCCCCCTATTCAAGGATTTACAATACCTATGGTGAAGCTTTTCATCTATTCACAGTGTGTGACAGATAGAGAACCAACAACCAATTACTGAACTTTGAGTTGGATATCTGATATATCATATGGTTGATGGGGTCTATCTGTAGCTGGAGTTAAAAACGGGACAAATAAAAGCTTCACGTGGATTGAATAGGAGAACATGTGAGGTACCTCTTACACTTGGTAGCTGTTTCCGACCATTGACAAAACAGATTGGTGACTACGCTTGTACGTGTTGTTTGTTATTACGTGTACTATTGATTTTTTTTCTTGGATTTTCCATCTCATATTTCGCGGCGTTTAAGCTGGAAGGTTAATCCAGCTGTTTGGTTTGAACTTGTAGTATTAGTAACTAAGATCGGTTTAAATCTTTCACTCTAATAGTTATAAAGCTGATACATACAAACAAGAGTTCCTGATACTTGACCCACCCACTAAACCCTTTACTCACAGAAATGGGCTTCTTATCAACCAGATAACAATCAAACATATCTGCACCAATCAGTCAACATAGTGAACTTATAGGTTAACAGGCATGTATTGAATCGATCCAGAGAGAAGCCATACTATTGTAAATCGAATTACAATGCATCAGTTTCAGACACCTGTCTAATTTGAACTTCATGCGGCAATGACTTTGATTAACAAGAACATATTTAGGTTTCGTAATACCTGCCTAGGATACAAAGACATAAAATTTACACTCTTAACTCCATGATACACATATGAGTCAAGCGGCCAAAGTTAGTCTCCTGTATGGTGAAGGGGAAGCAGGTATCACAAGACCTGAAACGACAGGTGCCACATGGTAGCGCCTCACGGGTTTTTTTGTTAAATTAGTTGATCTTTTGAGCACGTTCACGGTAATGTGTGATTTTTTTAATATATAATTATTTTACACTAAAAATTTCCAAATTCATGATCCGTCCACATTCGGCCGAAAATATTAAATAACTTCCAGTTTAGGAAATCATTCATCTATCTATCTGTAAGAAGATAGCTATCCGGTACAAAAGTCAAACTATGATATCCAAGTCCCACCCACTAACCCTTAACTCACTTTATTAGATTCAGACCGTCGTTCAAAGTATCAAATATATAACCAATTTCTAGAGTCCAAAACGACGGAACGTATCAGAAACTTCAAGAGGAAAACACACGAGATCAATGAAACGACGGACCAAAATCAGGCATATTATTAAACAGTTGCTGACTGTATTTGAATACAATATGTAATCCAAATACTATACGTTACCAAACAGATTCAACAGTCACCGTCTCAATGGGGAGGAAAGATAGAACGAAAAACCACTCGGTGTTCAATATGTCTGAAATGACATACTCAAAGAATATTCGTACCTTGCGTAGAATTCTCTATCTTTCTAAATTCCAATAAAACACGTTGAGACTGAAGAAATATTGGCAAGGCGGTGATATTGAATCGTGTGTTTCAGCAACTGCATATGGAGGTCGTACTCTGTATTTCAAAAATTCACAATAAAAGTGTTGTGGTTGTTGTTGTTCTTGTCAATTGTTGGGAATTTAATATTTATATTGCGCGAACGCCGGCCACGTCACCGGTATTAATACTGATGAGCGTTCAATATGTAAACCCGTTCTCATTTGGCACATCATTATTATAGAATATTACTTACTGTATATACAACTATTCTATCTGATCTATTTCTGTTCGTTCAAAACTGCTTCGAATTGTTTCAACAGAACCTTATTCTCGTCTTCATTCCCCACGGTGATTCTCAACCCACCATCACAACCTAATTCCATACCTCTAAATCTAACAACAACACCTTTCAAAGTAGCCATAGTTTCATAAATCTTCAAAGCCAATTTAGTATCAGCTTCCCCCGTGCGCTTATCGACGATCTTGATTAGAATGAAGTTGGCATCTTGACCTCCGCCAATCAACCCTTCAACTTCTTCGAATTTCAACAATGAATCAATCAATGATTTTCTATTCTCACATAATTTAGCACAGTTTTCTCTCATTAACTTGACACCTTCCTTGGAGACGGCTCTCTTGGCGATCTCAGCGGTACCACTGGAGATGTTATAAGGAGCCTTCAAAGAGTTCAACACTGTAGACAACTCAACACACGAATAAGTGATCCCTAATCTGATAGAAGCCAACCCGAAAGATTTCGATAAGGTTTGCATGGTGACCAGGTTGCGGTACTTGTTAACCAAAGTACAAACAGAGGACCCGATGGCTGTGAAGTCGATGTAAGCTTCATCGGCGATAACGATACCGTTCCAGTTCGGAGTCTCTAGGATGGTTTTGATTTGTAGCCATGGGATCAGCTTCCCTGTTGGATTACCTGGCGTGGTGATGTAGATTAACTTGATAGTTGGGTCATTGGTGATTTTGTCGATGATTTGCTCGGTTTGTAATTCGAAATTGGTGAGGTTCAATGGAACTTTAACCACTTCGATATCGTTGATTTGAGAGGAAATCGTGTACATACCGTATGTTGGAGGACAAATTAACAGTTTGTCCTTTCCCGGTTGGCAAATGGTACGAATCAAAGCATCGATGGATTCGTCGGAACCAACACCAAGACAAATGTTTGCTGGAGTTAATGGAAGATCTAAAGATTTTGATTGTTCTGGGTTCCCGTCTTTGTTTCTGAAATCACAGATCAATTGCTTGAGTGCGATCTGATGTGGATCTGGATATCTGTGTAAATCCAATTGTTGTTCGGATTCATTCAATTCCGTTAAGGATGGACCATAGGAGTTTTCATTGGCATCTAATAAAATACCTTCGGTGAAGTCATCACGAGCACAACGGTATGGCTTAAGTGAGAGAATGTTTGGACGGATTAAGGTTTGTAGGTTGAAAGAAGACATCTCGTGGGGATGGAATAGCTTGTTATAGATATTCTTCTTCTTAATTGAGTGTACTTCTACTGGATTAAACGTTTGGGTATTTATCTACTTTCACAAATATTGTTCAACCAATTCGTTATCAGAGAGCATGAGTCAAACCGGCAGAACCAATAATTCCGCGATTTGGGGCACTTCCCTGTTGACCGTGTTGAAATGACAGTGAACCGGAGTCATCTTCGGGGAGAGGCTCACCTTCCATTTTGGGAACCGCAAACGGAGTCAAATGCCGTCCTCTCGGAAGCCGAACCGACTGTCATTTCGCCGCGGTCAATGCCCCAGTTTGGCCGGGGTCCCACAATTCAGCTGTCAAAAAAGCACAAAGCCATGGTTCATCACCCCATGGCACGTGACTTGTCGCCAGTTGCGTA
>JAKTWX010000096.1:27224-38415 GCA_030582275.1 Waltiozyma pijperi
AGAATGGTACGGGTTCTTCTTCAAGTGATGGGTCAAAGACTGCAAAATTGGGCAGAAAGTTGTCCGTGGTTGGGAGAAAGTTCAGTTTAAGAAGATGAGGAGGACTTGTAACGCTAAGACAGCTGATACGGTATACATGAGCCAAGATACGATCAGCCAATAAGCTCTCTACTTATAATAATTACTACATGAGAATTTGTATAATATCTGATCAGCTTGAATCATACGTACTCATATTGATCAGCAATATTTCAATATATGAAGCTATATTATAACACTAGCGAGCCCGTGGCCCCGCGGTGGATTATAATTATATTATAATCATGGTCTTAACAATATATAAAAAATTAATTAGAATTTCACCAATCAGCCAATTACCATATATAACCATATGATATACTATCTCAATCTTAACTTCTAGCTATTGTTGGTGTCTACAACGTCCTCAGCATGAAGATAAACTGATGAGGGCACATATTATTTATAATATTGCGTAATCGATAGCTTTAGCAACATATTGGGATCGTTCTTTAAAGAAATTCAAATGAAAGTGAGTTTAAAGGGAATGTGGGTGGGATAAGCTGTCATATATTTTACATTTGTTTTACATATTAAAGTTAGAATTAGCTGTAGGTTCTCTAGAGTGTGTGTTCTTAACTTCTTTACATCAAAGAGCTTATCATAGATTGGTTCTAGCTACAACTCATATGATGAGAATATCTTTTATGAATCCAGGTACCAAACTTCTTCCATATAAATGGATCAGAATCTCCAATGATCAGCATATTGGCCTTTATTTACTGAACATGATGTAGTGGCTACAGTGACTTAGTAACCAATTATATAGAAACTTTAGTAATTTAGGACCCGTGGACCATGGTGAGCTTCAAGGTTTATCTAGCTACTGATATTGCACATACAAACTAGTTCATCTTAAAACTGTAAGCAGTAATGTTATGATAGTACCTTCAACAGAAGCCAGTAGTTTAAATAAATTTAGGGACTAGTATTAGCTAGATAGCTATGCCAGAGATTGTTATTAATATAAGAAATTCCCGCGAGATTATAATATTATTATATATAACTTTACACACACTAGCGCTGGGACGAACGTTTTGAAAATTTTATAAACAAGATTGCAGTGGCTTCTGTGGCCATCACTTTATTCACTTAATTAATAATCTAGCTGAATATCTCTATGTCGCTGTGATTAACACTACATCGAGAGATCTTTCCAGTGAGTTTCAATAGTTTTTAGTATGAAATGAAAGTGAGTTTAAAGGGAATGTGGGCGGGATAAGTCTTAAATTTTACATTTGTTTTACATATTAAAGTTAGAATTAGCTGTAGGTTCTCTAGATTGTGTGTTCTTAGCTTCTTTACATCAAAGATCTTATCATAGATTGGTTCTACCTAGCTACTGATATTGCATATAGAAACTAGTTCAAGTTAAAACTGTAAACAGTAATTTTAGGATACCATTGACTGTAGCCAGTAGTTTAGATAACTTATATAACGTCTATATGTACTATTGTCAGACAGTTCCCTAACAGCAAAGTGGCTATGTTAGAGCTCATGATTGTTATTAATATAAGAATTTCCCGCAGAATTTCCCGCAGAATTATAATATATAATATGTCGACGACGTTGTGATTAACACTTGAGTACGTAACAGATAATAGATTTGAATGGGTTTCAATACCTCCGTGTGTGTGAGAGAGATAAGAGCTCTTGCTTTTCATCAAATATTGAGCCGTAAGAGTTGTGTTATCCTCTGTTAAATTTTCGCATGAATTGAAAGTGAGTTTAAAGGGAATGTGGGCGGGATAAGTCATTGGTCTTATACTTTGTATTACAGACTTTTGTTTTGAATTATATAAATTGTTGTACGCTGTATATGTTTCGCAACAAAGTTTTGATTATCTTGCACCGTTCTATAACTATAACTTATATTAGTCCTACGGATATATTGTTTGTGCAATTCGGGATTCATATATCAAGCAGCTGCTATATTGGGGACTTGATTTATTCTAGCTATAGATACAACTATTGCATCATATTTGATTCGACTGTACTTACAACTGTTTACAAATATTAATGGATTATAAACAAAATTTCTTCTGATTACTGCAATATTACCATAACTACAGTATATAATGAAACTGCGAGCGGCCCGTGCCGGCGCGGCGGATTATAATATTATAATCTCTTCTAATTCGCTGTATATAAAAGATTGAAAATTGCAGCGATCAGCTGCCAATTACCATATATAACCATTTATAACCATATTATCACAAGCATTTTCTGCAACTGTATTTGGTAATGTACCAATAATATACTGAGCAGGACCTCATTTAAGCGATAAATTCAAATGAAGGTGAGTTTAAAGGGAATGTGGGCGGGATAAGTCATAGGTCTTACACTTTGTATTACAGACTTCTGTTTTGAAGTAGATATATCTATTACATGATTTTAGATTCAACTGTACTTATAACTGTTCACAAAAGTTGAATATACAGATATTACATTATCAAAGACTAGAATGTGCTGATTTCTTCTGTAGTTAGCCATTTCCCCTCTTGATCTTTCAACAGACTGACTTTCTCCCAGATCAAAGCTTGAACCTGCTCAATACTTAGCCCATCAACTTCCAAAGAACACCATTTGTTTTCAACGTTCTCAAATTTTTCAAATTGTTGTCTAACTCTAGATTGAAACTCTGAAACTTCGTATCTTTCCTCACCGAAACCTTCCCTCTGTCCATTACCATCTTCTTTCAACTTCAAGAAGATCGTAAGGTCGGGCTTTGGGAGACCTTTATCACAAGAGAGACACCACTCTAAGGACATTCCTGGTACCTCTTTAGCAGCGGAATAAGCAACCCCAGAGTAAACATAGCGATCCATGATTATAACCTCACCCTTGTACAGTAAAGACTTTATATGTTCAGCTAGTTCCCATCTGTTAGCAGAGAAAAGTAAATGTGCTGACTGATCAGACATCTTGAGTTGTTTGTTTGTAAGGTATTCATTGATTAATTTACCGATTTCTGTTGTACGATCTGGGAATTTTAAAAGATGTGATGATGGGATTGATGATTGAAGTAAAGTTGTTTGGGTGGTTTTACCTGTGCGGTCTAGACCTTCAATGAGGATTAGTGGGGCTCTTGTGGTCATTTTGTGTCTTGTTGGATAGATCTGAACTGAGAGACTCTCAGAGTGTAAGGAATTTGGCTAATCTGAGAGTACACGTCAATGTTAAATATTATGCATTTTCTGGGAGACGCGTCGCGCGTCGCGTCGCCTGCCGAACTTTGGGTCACGTGGTTCCGAATAATAAAGTACGCTCTGTTGAATTGTTGTTTCTAATAAGAATTCCCTCTTACTTTAAGAAATGTTTAACGTTCATGTAAGCTAGATATGTCTTTCACTATAGCATAATAAAAGCCCTTGTATACTTGAACGGTTACGTTGATATTGGGTGTAGTTTGTTAAGCGCTGAAGTTTGCAGAGGAGTTTACCCGTAAATCTGCCAGATTCGCCTGTTCATATCAAAGATCAAATTACAGCTTGGGCGGCGTACGTGATACATTAACTTTGATCAGCTTAGTTTGAATGGGATTAGCAGAGACTTTGCAGTGCTGACTCTAAGAAACTTACAACATACATTCAGAGACCAATAGGCATGAACAGCATGGATACCAAAGAACGCCCAGCAGAAGAAGTGGAAGAAGATCAATACGTTGAAGAAGAAGACGAAGATTTTGATCCTAACGGTAAGTACAGAGTGCATCGTTATTCCCCAGCTACTAACACGAAAGACATACTAACATCCAACCCCACAGCTAATAACGGTGATGATGAAGACTTCAGTGAGAGTGACGAGGATGAAGCAGATAGTAAACCCAAAACCAAGAAGAGGAAGCTAGAAGAAGAGAAAGCCAAGAGAGAGACAGAGAAAGAAGTGTCTAACGCCAACTACAAATCTATTGAAAGCTCAGAAGGTGGTCTAATCAAAACGAGATCTCAAAGACAGCAGGAGTCTCAAGAGTTCAAACAGTTCAGACATATCAACAACGGCTCAACGGTCAGCTCCACGACGAATATCGATGAACTTTGGGAGAAGCTAAAGAAGGAATCAACGCAACGTTTAAAGCATCAATTCAGTTCGTCAAATGTATCATCAGACTCAAGTAAGACCGCATTAAACTCCAATAGGAAAGTGAAAATTAAGAGAAAGTACGAGTACGCAGGGGAGATCATCACAGAGGAGAAATGGGTAGATGCAGAATCAGCAGAAGCCAAGGCATACATCAGCACACTTCAAGATCGTTCAGAGTTGGAAACTAATGAGGCAGATGGTCCAACATCAGATAAAACAGAAGCAGAAGCAGAAGCAGAGGAAGACAAGGCTAGAGTCAACGAACGAGGTGAGAAGCTACGCAAAGTGTACAAGCGCCCACCATTACTAGAGGGGATAATCAATGGGTCCATTAAACCCAAGTTCAACACTTTGGAGAAGTCTCGTGTTGATTTCGCCAAATTTGTGGATAAGGAAGGTATCAATGACGAATTGACACAGCATAATAAGAACGGGTACTTGGAGAAACAAGACTTCCTTAGTAGGGTTGAGTTTCATAGGGATTCTAGCATTAAGGAGATGAGGAAGAAAGAACTGATGAATAAGAATAATAAGTAATCTTTGAGCTGTATATTTCTAACTATAATGGACAAATTTTTGAATGAGCTACGTTGTGGTTTAAATAGTAGGACATTCTTCTCGTGTAAAGAGGGTCTATATGGTTTCTTGTGAATTAGCCGCCGATCAGTTGGAATATCATGGATAATAATATAGCTATATTACAATGAAGAGTTTTCTAGCTAATTTGTAGTTCTCTTGCAACAATGAAGTTAACAAGAAGTAGTTATAGGTTAATCATAGACCCAATTAGAGCAACCTCCTCATCCTAGTCTCTTACTCAAGTATTTAAGAATGTTTCTTTACCGTTGTGACTCTCTTTTCCTCAGCTTGTTGGTCCTCTTCATAGTAACTCTGACCGCCAATTCAAACTCAACAGAATCTTTAAACAGCTACAATGCAAGCAATATGATTCAAAGCTACCTTGCTCCAAAGCCTCATAGCTCCACATATCCAACAGATCAAGATGCAATCGTCATACAGGGAACCACTAAAGTGGTTTTTCCTTACAAGATGCAAGACAAGTACACCATACAAAGAGACGTGTTCCATCTCAAAGCACAAGAAATTCTAACAGGAACATCAGTATTGAAATATTACATTGATGAGATTGACAAATCCAAAGGTTTTGAAGATATCTTCCCATTAATTGAGAGGGAAATCTTCTCAGGGTTCTCTAAATGTTTGAAAGATAGGACCGTGGATCCCTTGACTATCATCACTTCTAAGGAGTATTTGAACAAGATACCAGAGGATCCTATGAAACATAACGGTATTTACATCACTGTGGAGTCATATGACACTTTGGGTGAAGAAAAAATGAGTGATGAGTCGTCTTACAATAGTGACTATGAATGGATTCCAATTTCTCAGTTCTCACCTTTCGCATACCAAGATATCCGTTCAATGAAATTCTTACAAAGTGTCGTTATACTTGATGAGAATGAAAATGTCCTAGGGAAATTCCAAATAAGAATCTTCCTAAAATATCGCTCAGGTTCTGTCTTGGAACTTGAAGTTGATGGTTATAATTGGGCTATTGATAAAATCGGTGATGGTAACGCTAAGGCTTTCAAACAGTGTAAGTTCGCTACTATAAAGAGTTTCTGTGGGTCAAAACATGGATTCCAACGTCAGATTTGGTATGATTTGTGAGTCAGAGAGAGAGAGAGTGATTTGGGATTCAGTTCTTAGGTCTGTTTAATGCCAATGCATGAAAGCTTGTAGCCTAGAATATTAGAAGCTAGAAGGCAACATCAAACGAACACCGTGGGGTTTTGTGTAACATAACTTAAAGCATCGCTGAACATGATTTATTCATTCAACATCTCGTTTAAAGCTTGTAACTCCAACGTCTCTTCAGCTAACCTCATAAGCGGAGTATTAGTGATGAATTGTGGTGTTGTTCCCAGGCTTTTGCTAAAGTACTGTAGAAACGTAATATAATTATAAGTTTAGCGGCAACATATAATTGTATAAGAGTTTAGCGATATGATTAAAGTTAGAAGCATCATGAAGAAACCTGTAGTTATCAAGTGTACAATCACTAAGACAGAGTCTACATCTGTGTCTGTCTACAGGTACCATGCACATTCCCAGTTTGAACACCATCCAATGGGTTCTTTCTTCTTTAGTTCTCATCCACTTTAGCGCTTGTTCAGCGGCTAATAACTCAGATCAAGAGCTCACTTTGCACCATAACAGAACAAATACGAATACAATTCACACCATGCTCCCACTTATCACACCAAATATGCATCCAGTGGATGGTACTCCAATATCCTGGAACGAGTCAGATCCACAGCGCACAAACACAGACAGCTCGCTCCTTAAAGCATCCAATGTGACAAAACTGGACTCTGTTGACTCTGAATCTGAAACCCACCAACTTCCATTCCTTGGTATCAGTCCACTTGTTACAATATTCCCATATGGTCTTCAACACAAGCAAGCACGTGAAGACTTCCAAGTGTTTCTTCAACAAAGTGATATCTTTCAGTTGAATCCGTTTCATGATATGGCTTCAGAGATCCCATTCAATGAACTGGAAAACCACACCTTTACCAACATCACACACTCATATGAATCTTACGACCTGAGAAATAACAAAATATCCTCAATTGAAGACCTCTTCCCCATATACGCGAAGGCATATGAACACACCTTACAAGAATGCATCCCTGAAGAATTGGATGAGTTGGATAGTAGGAACCGTTTACCAATGAGGAAGGACAAATTCAAAGTGAAACTTCACACAGCTATTGGTAAATCCAAAGGAATGATCAAAGGTCCAGGGGTGAACTTTGATTATTCACAAGATCAACTGAGTTTATTGGCCCCCGAAGGCGTCTTTGTGTCCGTTTTAACGTCAACGATCAATAAACACAGCAAGAAAGTCGGTGATACTCCCAAATGGAAAAGAATCGAAGATGTTCTTCCTTACAATTATCCAAAAATAAGACAACTTAAAGTCATCAGAAACGTGGATGTCTATTCTTTGGGTCCTTCCGTGGGACACAGTATGGTTTCTAAGTATGAAGAGTTTCCTGAGGATCCCAGAATTCAACAGTTAAGAGTAAAGCAAATCCAACCACGTCATGTTGTGTTTGGTGTCTTACAGTACAAATTGAACTTTGAATTAACCAGGGAGGATGAAGATACGGTGGAGGTGGCAAGAGAGGTATTGATATACAACACAGAGTCTCCACAAAGTCAGGAGACAAGTATGGAAAGGGACCAGCTTATTCAAGATATGAAGGAGATGGGGTTGAGATTTAGTATTGAACCTGTGGATTACTGGATAGACTTTCAGTCTTTGGGAGTAGACCAAGCGAGAACTCGTGATTCTGAAGTTGCTAGTGATATTGGTGAAGCTCTCAGTTACTGCTTTAAACAAGTCAACGAAGATGTATGGGGTGAAGATGAGGATGAGGAAGTTGGATCCAGTGATGGTCACATTCAACGATTCATGAGCTTCGAAGGTATACGCTAATAAATATCATGTCTATTTTGCAATATTTGATCACTATGCGGTACTATCTATAAAACAACCTATTGTGCAACCAACTTACCCACTCACGATTGATGGTCTAACCTTGTTACCTTTCCCGATTTCAACCTCAGTACTAATGATTCTCCCCTTCCCAAAAGACCAGCCATCGAAATCAATTAATGCCTGCATACAACCCCATTCTGTGATCTTGTTCAAAAGCCATTCAAAGTTCACAGGTTTGGTCAAATAATCATTGCACCCACTAGCCAAAGCTTCGGTCTTATCCTGTTTCAGATTGGAAGCTGTCAATGCAACGATGATAACTGGTGATTTGAAACTAGAGGACATATCCAACTTATCGATATCCTCAATCCTCACAGACTCATCCCTGGCACCACCAACACCGTTAACCCTCTCTAATCTTCTGATCTCCATACTCGCTTCCAACCCGGACAACACGGGCAATTGGATATCCATCAAGATCAAATGGAACCCGCCTTGACGCCACTTATCGATGGCTTCTTGCCCGTTCTTGGCTGTGTCGTGGTGGATCTTATGACGACGGAGATGTGCTGATAAGATACGAAGATTGATTTGATTGTCTTCAACGATCAACACTGAGATCGATGGCAAGATCTTGGAAAGAGTGTTCGGAGCTGCGAGGCTTGGTGTGGAGGCGTTATTGGACTCTGACGATGAGCGTCCCAAAGGTATTGATGGATGTCTTTGTCCAGATGTATTACCAGAAGTTTGCTGCTGCTGCTGCTGCTGCTGCTGCTGTTGTTGTTGTTGAGGCGTAGTGGTTGAAGGTGGAACATCAGGGGTTGAATTTGGTCTGAGAGTCTCCACAGAACCGTTGATGTCCTTCTCAGCTTCCCTATCTTTCAACGTGGCAGACGTGGCAGATAACGGGAACTCGGTCTCTGGCGATTCAATCAATGGAGAAATCATACTTCTACTGTATCCCCCGTTCCCATTATTGGACGCAAGCTGGGCATTGCCCTTCCAACTACCAGGGATCCCTGAGGAATCATCAGCTGCTGGTAATAACAACACGGAAGAAGGCGAGGTATACCCTGTCGAGCTCCCACTGCGTGTTGTTTTGTTTCCTCCCAAGGCACTAGGTGGTCTGAATGATTTCGCTGGGGTGTTGGAGGTCGTATGAGTTGGAGTTGGAGTGGTGGAGGCATTCGATGCGTTCACATTGGAGAAATTGACGTTGGAGTTCGTTGGTTGAGGATGGGCGAAGTGAGGGTTTGCTGATTGTGAACGACGATGTATGGCACCTGTAGGCAAATTGGAACGTTGATTCATTGAAGAGGCTGGGGTTACTGAGCGACGGGTGTGATTGGATTGGTTCTGGGAAGCAAATGTTGAGGCTGATGCTGATGCCGATGCTGAAGGTGGCGGTGGAGTAGTTGTGGTGTTTGGTTGTTGGTAGTATTGATCTGTGGTTGAAATGGAATGATAACGACGTAGATGGCCCAGTTTTCCCTGTGAGGAATGGAAAGGAGTTGGTGTTAGATCGCCAAATTGTGCCGAGTTCGAACCCTGCTGGTTTTGTAGATCGTCCTCCTCATCATACTCAGGAATGACAGCCGAATTAAGTCCATTGTAACTTATTCTTCTAACAACTTGTTCGATCACAGGTTGCACGACAGGTTGGATAGGAGCAGGCTCTGGGATAGCTGGAGTCTCAGCGATGAAGCAAAAGTCCATAGATAACTGCTGAACAGACACATTAATGCTCACAGATGCCAACTCGGGGAAATAAATATCGATAACCTCCCAAATGTTTTGATCCGGCTGTAAAGTAATCAATGTTTTCTTCGCCGTTGCACTCTTTTGCCTCTGTAGGCTACTATGAAGCTGTCCCAAGGATTCCAAGTTGATCAATGAGGATTTTTGAGAAGAAATTGGCATAGGAGACAACGGAGATCTAGCTTCAGCGGTGATGTTCCCTGTTGGTGAGATGTAATTGCTGTTCAGAGGATTGGCAAAAGCCATTGAGAGAGCTGGTTTGTTCTTAACACCAGTGTTTGCTGAGTTCCCTGTTGTTGCGGTTGTTGTTACTGGTTGAGTGACATTAGCTGCTGTTGTTGCCGGCGTCGTTGTGGCTCGTTGGTTTGTGGTGGTGTTAGTGGTGGCAGTCGTGTGTGTTGTGTTTGGAGCAGTTGCTGAGTTTGGTGAATTGGTGGCTTTCAACGTGCTGGCGTAAGACGGGGTTAGTGTTCTTGGAGAAGAAGGCGAAAGAACGCTGAATGGGCTGCCTCTGGATCTTGAGGCTGCCGCCGCCGCTGTGGCATGGTTACTTGCAATGCTGGTGTTGATGTTGATTCCTGCAGTGACAATTCCTGAAGACTGTAATCTCTCCCTCACTTGTTCTTCTTCTTCCCTAAGTGGTACTTCCAATTTGATGGAGATCTGGAACGAGTCGAAGTGCTTTCCTATTGTGTTTGAGTACTTGGTGAGGATCTGCGATTTCAAGTCATCAACAATCGTGTCCCTGGATATCAGTATCGAAGTTGGCTGTGGAGTGACTGTTGGTGTTTGAGAAGTTGTATGTGCTTTTGATGTAGCTGTTTGTTCCTGTTGATGGCGAATCCAAATACGACGACGCTGCGGTTGGGTTTGTTGTGGTTGCTGATGGTATTGGATCTGGTGCTGTGGTAAAGGCTGGGAATGTTGAGAGTGTTGAGGCTGTGGAGGTTGGTGATGGTATGGTTGCTGAAGGAAGTAAGAGCCTGCTGACATTGGCGGTAGTCCTTCTGTTCCTGGCTGCTGCTGTTGGTAGTGGCGCATGTTTGGGTTGCTATTAGGGTTCATCGTATTGATACTGTTCGTTATGAAAGTAAAAAAGGTTGATTATTCCTCCAGATGAAAATTCTATGAAGGAATAAGACCGTTTGATAAATTGGAAAGTTGGGAGAATGTCGGATGTTGAATTAATAGGTTCAACGAATCCCTCAATTCCCGCTTTAACTTTATTTCAATCCGATATAATGATAATAATATCCGAAAAAAACAAACTTCCGGGGACGGAAACGTGACTTTTCTTTGCCCTATCTCCCGGAACTCGGTCCTTCATTCTTGGTGAAATTCTTCAGATCTGGCGCGAGTCGCGACGCGTAACCGCAGATTTCCACTTCAGCCAAATCTATTATTAAATCGTTAACCGCTGAACTCATACAAACAAGGCAAACCCTTAAAAAAGGGGACTTTTTTGCCAAATTGAAAGATCATTCTTCAGCAAAGCATCAGTATTCAGGTAGCAAGTGTTTCACTGACTCCATATTGACTAGCTAACCCTCCTGAATTTGCCATTTTACCAAAGAAGTTGAAGGGATCATTTGAGAATGTTGAAAAGGAAGAATGAAGAGGATCCCTCAAATGGCCACACTGATCCAAGTGATATGAAGAGAGCTGCCATGGATGTTGAAGTGACTACAGAGTCTGTGGAGACAACGCCGTCTGCAGATGAAGCAATGGATGATGGCTCGC
>JAKTWX010000097.1:0-38346 GCA_030582275.1 Waltiozyma pijperi
TCTTGACAGCAATTTAAACATTGAATATCCACAGAAAGTTCTGACAAAGATCCTCAAACTGATCCATGCACTACGCTCAAACTCAATCCTCACACATCCAAGAAAGATAATGTCCCCCATCGCTATGATCCCCTTATCTCCATTAGGTGAACCTGTTCCTTTAATTCGTCACAAGAATATCATAAGAGACAAAATACGATACATTCGTGAAGTACTATACAGTATGCCTCCTCTAAACAAGTCTGATTTCATCCATTTGGAATCAACATTGGATCGAATGCATGGGAAGAAGGTTAAAACTGAACTGGATTTGCAAGTGATGGCTCATTATGAACAATTTTTGAAAAAGTCATATTATTTGGATGTGGAGAAAACCACCTGTGAGGTTAGTAAGTATGCTTTCATTCGCACTGAAGGGACTGTCGATGATGAGAGGTACTTTACCACGATGAAGAAGAATGTCTTGGAGTTAGATAAAGCTGGTTCCAAGAAAAAGAAGAAGAAATAGAATGCTGGTATATAGACTTGTACATACAAACTAATTAACGATTTCATGAATCACGTGACTGCGGTTCGGCCACTCCCGGCATAAATATTTGCCATACAAATTTAATAATTTTTAAAAATTTTAACGATATTTGGCTCATCGAATCTTAAAGTACCTTTAAATTGTAATTTAAAACTGTGTCACAACAACATACACTACCTATGTCCACTCAACAAAAGTTCAAGAGAATATCCAAGACACCAGTCAACACCCCAGTGCAAGTGCATACCGGTAAGGCCATTCCTGTGTCCAAAGAAGAAGCCGAGTCCATTTTAACTACATTTATCGAATCTGAAGAAGATAGATCTGCTAATGTCTCTTTGAATATCGGGAACAATATCAATGGGAGCAGTAATATCTCTCAACTGAAGAGAATCCAGAGAGATCTCAGAGGGTTGCCTCCTATGCAACAGCAACAACAACAAACGGAATCTAGCTCTACGAGTGTCGTTACTGCTGGGTCCGATTCTAAGAAGCATAAGAAGTTTGACGAGGAGGAACCTGTTGCTGAGTCAAAGAAGGAAGAAGAGGAATCGAGTGATAGTGAGGAAGAATCTGATTCTGAGGAAGAAGAGGAAGAATCAAGTGAAGAGGAAGAATCAAGTGAAGAGGAAGAAAAGAGTAAGAAGAGACAAAAGAAAGATTCTGAAAAATCAATCAAGAAGCAAAAGAAATGAAGTCCCTAATGTTATTCACTCATCCATTCATCATCTGTATATTATCCACTTTGCAATATCACATCACATTCAATTTATAAAAAAAGAGATTATTATATGTTCAAGGCGTGACGAATTGAACTGTATGGTTCAATGCCACTCTTATGCATCTGTAGCACTATATCATTGACACTTTTAGAGATCATAACACTAATTGGCTAATTGACTCAGAGAGATACAGTTAATTAATAATTCTTGATCAGTAAGATAAGATATTACGAAATATGAAACCCGAGAAAAAAACTTAAAAAACTTAAATGAAAAGTACGGGAATCGAACCCGTGCCTAGTGCTTGGAAGGCACTTATTCTACCACTGAACTAACTTTCCGTTTTTGCTTATGCATAAAACTGCAGGCTCGGACCCGACCGTGAAGGTGCCAAAACGGTAGGTGCACGTTTATGTGTCAGATCAGGGGATAAATCAAGCTCATTTTGGTGGGTTTTCCGAAAGTTCCAATATTTAGAAATCAGATGTTCTCATAGATCAGGAGATAGGACAAGTTAACTGTTTTTAGATGTTAGTTACAACTATGCACAGCTCTGCTTAACAAATTATGAGTCAAGTCCTTCCATTAATAGCTACTTAGGCTCTTTGGTTAATTATATTCACGCATTTAGTCGTATGTATCTCCCCAATACTATTCAATTGAGAGATAAAAATTTAAACACCAGCCACTGATCTCCAGACAGCTAGAAAGGATCCTTTAAATTATTCAAATGAGAGCCAATATCCTGATTTCGAATATGAACAACTAAATCTCTAAACAGTTTTCTGTTTGCCAAGACATATGTTCATGGTTTCACGGATTTCAAACCTAATCATTTGATGGATCCACAATGAACAACAGCACTAACAAAACTTTCAGATATCTACTCAATTCAAATGTCGATGATTATCTCACGCCCACTCCATCAATAGCTTCAACTCTGAATCTTGAGACACTGTCCTTAAACAAGCCCTTTTTCATTTCAGGGTCTATGAAAGTTCAAATCTTGCATGATTATAATCAAACTTTGAAAGAAGAAGAAGCTGCAAAGGATGATTATGACGAATTATCAAGGAAGGAGTTCCTCCCTGATGAATCTTTGAACTTATTTCTTCGATTATCAAGGCTCAACTCTACATTTACAAAACAACCAATCATCAATTCTCAACTTCCAGATCTAGAGCCCCACCCTTCAGAATTGGATTATGAAACATTAGTGGAGCCACAGACACACCCAGATGGAACCACTCAAGGGATGTCCTGTATCGCAGTGTTCCTAGTGATGGTCGCCAGATGGGGGAGCAGCGGTGCGTTTGGTGTGTATATAGACTATTACCTTTCCCATTCTTCGTTTGCTGGAGCCACGTCTTTACAATTCGCATATCTTAGTAGGATTATTCTATTCTTTGGGCAAGCTTGTAACCCTTTGGCTTTGATCGTTAGTAAAGTAATATGGATGAGGTTAACGATGCCCTTTGCGTGTACTTCCCATTTCGTCGCCGCTTATCTTGGTTCATCCTTAGCTACTTCTTTAACACTTCTTTATATTTGTCAAGGTGCCATTATCGGGGTTTGTTATGAATTATGTATTGGAATATGTATTAGTTATTAGTTTCTAGAAAGTAGAGCTGGTTCAATAAAAATCGTAAAGCTATTGCAGGATGCTTCTCAATTGCAATTGTGTAGCGATGTGTTAAAGAAGTATTAAAATGTTAGATAATGATGCGGAACTTTATAATCTTGGAGTTGCCATACCGATATCTTGTTCAAGAAGCGTAAAAAGAGATGATCTACCTCACAGCATAAAGACGAGATCCGGGACTAGAATATTGAATGTTTATGGAGTGTTAACACCAAGGAAATCGTCTGGCCAGTGGCCATACCCAGCAAACGGACCACTGGTTATGGAGAATCAATCACTTCTCCTCAGCTGTAACAGCAGGACATTCAATGACAGTGTCAATAACTGGTGTTTCAGCAACGGCATCAGAGTGTTCAACTTCTGAGACACCAACAGCTGCTTCTTCGTCCTCAACTTTAGCAGCTTCCAAGGTACCAAGGCTCTTGATGTTCAAGACTGGAAGATCCAACTTGACACCATTGTTGTTAGTCCATTGGAATAAAACAGCACTACCCTTTGCAGATAATGGAACAACAACGTTAACCACAAAGATGATAAAGGTGATCCAGTATAACACCCAAGCAACGCTGTTGAAAGCAATGACAGCCTTAGCGGTCTTACATGGGCTGGAACTGAAGCTGATAGTGTAGAAGATTGAACCAACAATGGAGGTGACAGTACCAGAACAAGCAGACGGGCCAACCTTTACAGCTTGAGCAATGAAAGAAGTGAAGAAGGCAACCATCAAAAAGCTCTCCATGATGAGAACAGCACCTGGGTTCAAGTAACCAGATTTGAAGAAGGAAAAGCTTAGGATAAGGATCAAGTACACTATGGAGAAGATGGAGACGATTAAACTCCAAATATTGGCACCAAAGCTATAAGCGTTCTCAGTGTTTGAGGATAAACCAAGGACAATAATGGAGATCCCGATTTGAATAAAACGGATAACTAAGCCAATAGTTTGGGTGAAGAAGGATTTGATGAATCCTTGAACGGTGAAAGGAGCAACATCCTTAACAACTGGTTGCTCAACAGTGACGTTTGGCTCTTGAATTGGAGCGACTGGTTGATCAGCGGTGGTGGCTGGCTTTTGAGTTGAAGCATATGCTGTGGTCAATGTGTTCTTCAGTATTCTAAACATTGGATTTGTGTGTTTTCCAATCAAACTAATTAGTCGTTGCATTGATTGGTCACAGGTGACATGGTTTATTCTTGAAATGTTGGGGAACCATTTCTGTTTTATATGTTTCCCGCCAACTCACTTGCAAATCTAACTGCAACATTGGAAAGATTATAAATCTTAATTAGCCGCCCAAAAAAGTCATCAAAAAGTTGAAAATCTCCTGGAAATCTTCCTTAAAATTATAATCACCTGGGTAACCGCGCGAATAGGCCGCGAGGTCCTTATAATATTAGGACATGTGCTCCAACACCTACTTCAAGCAGCTACCTACTAGTTCATCCGTTATCTTCTAAGAAGATGTATTAATATATTAATTATTTATAGCAGAAAATGTCGATATCTGACACAATTGATATCCGCCACGACGGCTTATGAAAAACGATGAAGCCACGTTGAGACCATTGAGGGCCGGTTATGTTCTTGTTTCAGCTTCTTTAGTTAAACCAAGATCTTGACACTCTGGAGCTTCCGTGTTATCATCCTGTGTAGAATTGACAGGATTGATGTCCCTTGCACCTCCAACTGTTGCTTCTTCATCAAATGAGGCATTGATTGGCTTAGGCTTTGTACTTGAAGTCACAATATTCAAAACACTGTTATCAAACTCAACACCAGTTTCTTGAGCAAACTTCCATAAATCACCGCTGTTGTTCTTACTTAGAGCAAGAACAACTTGAAAACTAACCAACAAACTTGTCAACAAGAACAAGACAAAGTTGAAACAAGAAAATGCAATAGATGCCTTTGCCGTCTTACATGCACTTGAATAACCACCAATAGTACTAGCAACATTGTAGTAATAATTATCCAACCAACCAGAATAATTTAAGGAGCAGTTAACACCACCAAAGTCAGCGGCTTCAGCGATGAAAGAGGTGAAATAGAAGATAGCAATCAGAGATTCCACAATTGCAATGGCTCCAGGGATGAGATATCCCTTATAATAGAAGCCCAAGACTGAAATAACAATCAAGTAAATCAAAGAAATCAACGACACGATTAAAGACCAAATATTAGAACCTTCACTGGTGAAATAATTTACTGTGTTGGCGGTTAGCCCAAGGATCAAAATGGAAAAGAGCAATTGTGTACCACGGAGGAATAGAGCATATGGTTGGATGTATGCTCCGAACTTGACTATTGGGTTAATGGAGTTAGCTTGTGAGGTTGTTGCTGCAGCTGGTTCCTCTGGAGTGCTAGGGGTAACTGGTAATTCAGACATTGTTTAGTGGTATAATACTAATCGTTTTAGATTCAGATCTATGTCAAATACTACTACTTTTTGAAAATGTTACCCTCTACGCAAGAATGAGATTTGTCACTTGTTAAATACACCGATGATAGATCACATCCAATTGTAACCGATCAAGGCTATGACATATATGATCTTCCAAGACTTCTTTCTCTTGTATCCCAATTTCCAAATTGCTAATTTTTGAGTGGCTTGGATCATTCCAATTTCCAACAGATGGATGACTCTGGGCACTGGACCCTAGACAGTACTATTACTCTACAGATCTACGTGATGTTCTGCGCCCCGCTTCCTGCAAAAATTACGTATTGTGCGTTAAATTTGGGTCAATTCGCGATTTTGATTTTCAAAAAATTTGGGATTTTTACAGCTCGAAGTATAAGTCTGTCAAGTTTCAATAGAATCGTTGTACTAGCTATGGCTTGGCTGATGGTCCGCGGTATAGCTTACAGTGTGGTACTGACTAGTAAATTGCAATGAGGATCAAGTACAATCAATCACCAAAAGCTAGGAGCAATCTATAGTTAATTGATATTCTTTACCAACTTCCAAGACGAATGATCTACAATATTGGAGACATGTTTCTAAAGTCCGTTTCCGTCCGGCCACGACCGAGATCATATACCACTAACAATCTACCCGTCACAAGTATTGATCCTCAAAAACAAGTATCATTTCGGATCATGTACTACTGTCCGTACAGCCACAATCCATATCTCATAAGACCATATTCTGGAGTAGGGCAACTTAAACAACAATTCATTTTTTCTGAAACTTCAAAGGACCAATAGGACCTCTTCTAATTCCTAAAGTTTTCTTCTGTTTCTTTAAAGCTGGTTGGATATCAACTTGATAATCTTCAACTTTTGGTTTAACTTCTGAATCTGAAGAAACTAAATTGATAATTTCCGTTGGTTTTGAATCGATGGAGCTCAATGATGCTTTGGAACGTTGATTCATTTGCATTAAAGAGATGATTGATCTAGATGAAGTTTGAGGTTCTTTCTTCTTAGTTTCTATAGAGTTACCAGAGCGGGTAGTTTTGATATCTGGATCGTTGGTTTTTCTTATAGAATTGGCAGACCCAGGTGCAAATCTGATTCGATTAGCAGTCGTGTAACTTGGTTTGGCTTCTTCTTTGATATTCTGGTAGACTTCTTTAGCCTTGTAGATCATCTCAGGGGCGTATAATGCAGTTCCATACATCTCATCTGTTTCATCATTTGGATCCTTCTCCCCATACAAGACGTCTCTCTGGTACGTTTCCGGGTATTTCTCAAGAATCGATATTAATTCTTGATCTTCAGGAACACCAACTCTGTTTTGCAAGACCCCACCGTATAATGTCTTAAGAGCGTGCAAATCAGCAAAAATATGACCATGGTTGCCTTGTTCAGGTTTGACGCTGGTGGCTAATCGACGAACACTAGAGTTCAAGAATCTCGAAACACCATCGCTTGTGAAATCATGGACATTCGAAGTTACCAAATAGCATAGATGTTTGGCTCTTGTCAATGCGACGTACAACACTCTTCTCTCCTCGTTGAGCTGGTCCTGTGTCTCACTGCTCTTCTTCGATGGGAACGCGCCCTCTCTTAACCCTGGGACGAAAGTGATTGCCCACTCGAGCCCCTTGGCCGCATGGATTGTCGATATGGAGACCTTAGGGACGTCTTTACCTTCTTCATTTGTTGATTGAGTGAGATATAAGTCGACAGAAATGATAAAATTAGCAAGGAATTGTTTTTCGGTGTTTGCTTCAGGGATTTGTTGAGGATGTTCGTCGGTTAGCGAGATATCTTCTTGTGCCTCGTTTTTGAACTCGGCTAGGAACGATCTGACTTCTTTCACGTTCTCTTTTCTTTCCTCTTGTTGCTCTGAGACATCGGTCACATTAATGACGTTCTCTTGGAACAGCTCACCGCCCACAATTTGATCAAAAACTGCTAATGCTGAGTGTAATTGATCACCGTCGCTGCCTTTTCCATCGTTGAGAATATCCAGGCATGAATCAATAAGTCTGAGAAACAAACTGATAGATTTGTTAAGTTTGTCCTTGTTTGCCCTTGGAATAGCGTACCTCCCTTGTTTCAACCTCTCCAAAACACTAACTGGGCCCTCTCCATTCCTTTCGAAATGTGTCTCCATCAATTCACCGATCTTTGAAACAGTGGCTGGTCCAACACCTTCAGAACATAGCTTAAACGCCCTCATAATGGCAATTCTGTCGTTGGGATTACTAGCGATTCTCAACCAATCCATAATCGCAGTCACTTCTTTCCTTTCCCAGAACCCACGGCCTTTAACGATATCATAGGGGATCTTGAACCGTGAAAGCTCCCTTTCTATCAGTCTGGACATGAATGAGGATCTGAGCAAGATGGCTATGTCGGAGTAAGAGTAAGGCGAGCGGGGTAATTGGTTCACGATGGTGGAAATCTCATGAGCGATGAACTTGGATTCTTGAGAGATACTGTACATCTCAGCCAACACCGGGAGAATGTTATGGTGTGCAGCGTACTCTGCAGAGACAAGCGACTTATCGGAAATTCTATCCTTTTGTTGAGTCATGAGTGTTTCACTGATGTCTAGCACCGATTGCGTCGACCTGTAATTCTCTGATAGGTTCATGACGAAGACAGGGTGACCTCGATACGTTTCATCTCTCATGATCTTGAAGTTCTTCGATTCGGCATCACGGAAACCATAGATACTCTGATCGGGATCACCAACGATGGTGACGTTATGTGGCGATGAAGTGTTTTGTGACGATATGGCGTGGAGTAGTTTCAACTGTAATTGGTTCGTGTCTTGGAATTCATCGACTAGCACGTGTTTTAGCCTTGTTAGCACTTTGTTGCCACTCAACAACCTCTCTGCGTTCAATAAGAGATCGTCAAAATCCATCAAGTTTAAGGCTTCTAGCTTTTCATTGTACAACTTGTAAGCTTCTGCCAAAGCGGTGTCTATATCTCTACCATCAGCTTGACTGAGATATTGGCTCACGGATATACCCTTTGACTTCAAACTGGAGATTCTAGCTCTGAAGCTGGGTTTAGGAGAAATAGATTCTAGATCCTCCAATTTCTTGATCTCTTTCAACGTCTTGCCCTCAATCTTGATACTTTCCAAAATATCATTAACGTCTCTCTCGGCGGCTATTTGAAACCCATCACTCCAACCAATCAAACGACCATGTCTTTTCAAAATCTTCACGCAAAGACTGTGGAATGTACCTATAAGCAGCCTGTCAATGACTTTGCTCTTCCCATCATGCCCATCAAGCATCTGCAGTAATCTCTGTTTCATCTCATTAGCAGCTTTCTTGGTGAATGTGGTCACAAGGATACATTCAGGTGGGATATCATGATGGGTTAATAAGTACGCCACACGGGAGGTTAACACTTTGGTCTTCCCTGTTCCTGGACCTGCGATCACTTGCAAGATCTCGTCAGGTGGAGCTGTCACAGCTTGGCGTTGGGCGGTGTTGAGTCCGGCTAGGATTTGTTCCTTGATGTTCTGATAGTTAGTCATCACCTGCAATTTGTGGAACCTTTGGAAGTGGCGCTTTATTGCCACTGTGGAGCAGCTGTATGTGTGAGAGTCACAGAGATATTGATCAAACAGTGGAACGCCGATCTGAGCTGATTTAAGAGGGGAGAGGTCAGGAACTAGTGACAAGGACTTAGCTGGTACCGTCGCGTTGAATAAAATTTCAAAACAAACAAACGCGTCCTGTGCCGCAAAAATCAACCGACCCCATTTGGCAGACCGTTGATCATGTGATCTGAACAAGCGTACATTGAAATCAATATGGTTCGTATTACATTAATTAAGTAGTGCTCATTAGAATCTGTCCTCCCTTTCTCTCTCTCTCTCTCTGAAAAACTGTCTTTCACAAACTATGCTACTGAGACGTCACTCATGGAAGGCCAAACATTCCTCCTTATCCAGACGTTTCTCCAATGATCCCCGTTTCAATAAACACATAGCAACATCTCCAGAGATATCACATTCCTTACTTATGCAAACGCAACCAATCCTCCCCATCACAACTTCAACTTTACAGAACCTTCTTCGTGTCCAGTATGGATCGAAGTCTGGCACTCCGGATCAGATCAAGCACCTAGCAAATCATATCGAATCACAGATCCGTTCTAAGGGCGTGATTCCAGGTTTTATCGGATTAATTGACGGTACAGCAAAAGTGGGACTCTCAATGGAAGAAATACAAAAGGTGATACACTCTTCTGCCTTGTTGTCCCCTGACTTGGTGAAAATGATCAATAACATCGGTATGATGTCATATCCAATGGCGATGGAACTTTCAGCGGTGGTAGATGTCTCTTGCAGTGTTTGGTTAGCGCAGAGATTAGGACTTGGCACGTTGTATCATTCGGAATGTGGAATGGTGGTGGATCAATCAAGGCTAACTAACCAATTATCTTCATTGTCTCGTAACCCGGTGAGTTTGTTGTATGCTGGTGTTAATCTATTCGCAAAGGACAATGAGCCGACAGTGGGTGAATTATTGAATCGTTCTTTGGGTGTTCATTTGATCGATTACGACATGATTGATCTCATGAAGTTGAACGGTGGTATCAGTGGGGTTGTTCAGATAGCTGACATAAATATGAATGAACTGAAGATGGAATCTGGTTTGGTTTTCAATATTTTTGAACCTGACTCGGGTGCACCAGGGAATATCAATAGTTACACTGTGGAGAACTTGTTGAAAGAAATCGATCTTGCTTGTGATTTTGTCAATGAACTTCACGTGGCCAAGAATTCTGTCAGTTTGAGTATCCCATCGAATCTCCACGCTCAAAAACCACCTAAAGATCAAGCGATCAAGTCTATGAACATTGGAAAATCTGACCTTCCACATACTCGTGCAACAGACACTCTATGGGCCTCAACTGATACCCCAAATTCAGAGCTAATTACCATTATAAAAACTACGAAACCGAAACACGTGATAACACCGATGTCTAGTCCTTCAGTTACCACTCTTTCCAACTCGCAGCAAGATTACGGTTATAAACTTTCTTTTACCGCTGACGACTCGTTTAGAAGATTACCCAACAGATCACACCATATCCTTGACATATCAACACCATCTTTACTCACAGAGATATATTCAACATTGGACCGTCAAGATCAATTCGAATTGGATTGGTGGTTCCCACAAATCGATAAATATGGACTTGATTCCTCCCGATTCCGTACAAAATTGGAGAGAATGGGGTTCAAATTCCCAGAATTGAACAGATTGATCAATCGTGAGGGTGCCATTGTCAAAGCTACGTCTCTCTTACCTTGGTTTGAACATATTTTGCTAAGGTTTGAAACCGATGATGATCGATACTTGGGTGTTTTGCATTTTTGGAGATCACATGAAGGTGTTAAGATTCAGGCAAATGAGAAGGCTCTCTGGAGTGTTGATAATGGAGATGAAACTGGGCTCGGGTCGGTTGTTATTGAGTATTATCGTGTTGAGAAGAGTCAGATGGACCTGGAACTGGACCGAGGACAGAATTATTTCTTCAAGAAGGTTATTCAACAGATCGATCAAGCTGAGGAGTACGATTTGTTAAGGAGTGGTAAAAGAGGAGAACTCCTGTTAAAGGCTTTATCAGCTGAAGCTGCTAAGACTTCGCATTGATTTATAGCATCTTCTGTAGATATTTTAATATTAATATATTATTAAACATGATCTATACATTAATTGAGCATTGGCTCTTGTTGTTTGTGTGCTTTCTTCTCTATCTCAGTACCGCTGGTTTCAATTTCAGAAGGAGACAACTTCAACTTGCTGAATCTTTCCATAATTTCGTCCTGCATCGTTGAATCCTTAACATCGGTATCAGTGTCTTTCTCGTTTTCTTCCTTCTTCGTAGTTTCCTCTCTTAACAATCTTTCAAATTCTTCTTCAATCTCATCATCATCCATCTCCGCAAGGCCCTTGTTCAATCCAGACAAGGCATATGTCGTCTCGTCAACCTTCGTAGACTCATCTCTCAACTCATCCATAACAGCTTCAATAGTTTCAACATCGCCAATTTGAGAGCGTAAAGATGATAAGATCTTAGTTGAAGCTCTGATGGATTGGAACACCTCAACGTTAGTTTGAGACTCGTTGATCTTGTAGAGGAGACCCTCTAGCTGAGTTAAAGAGTTGATCTGTTGAGATAATGTCGTCTCTGCCAATTTTTGGGATTTCAAAAGGGATAATGCTAAAGGTTTGTTGTATTTGGGTTGAGCTATCAGTTGATGAAGTTTATTCTTTGTTGTTTGGATCTTAGCCTCAAGAACACTGTTGCTTTCTAGCAATCTCAAAATGGTGGATCTTATTTCTAAGATTTGTAAATCTGTCTCTGATATCTCTTCTTGATTGCCTCCCAATTTGATTATATCATTTGACACAGTTAGTTGTTTGGTGTCTCGTTCTAGATACTTTAGCAATACATCCACATCAATGTCTGTGAGTGGACCTTTGAACTTATCAGTTGCGATTAGCTGTTCTTTGAATTGAGACTTGGTCAATAATCTATCTGATGCACCATGATCCTTACTTGTCAACTGATCCAATTTCTCCTGAATGAACCCCTTAACGCCTTCCAGCATCTTCAAAGAAACAAGCCTCTCCTCTTTCAAATCACCCTTCCTGTCACTCATCTTGTACTTCGTGTCATAGATATATCTACTGACAATCCAATTCAAAGCTGGTTTAACCCACTTAGTCAAATAAATCCCTTCACTGCTCATGAATGACTCCAGAGGAATAAGCTCTCCCTCTGCTATTAGTTCCTCCAAGACAAAACAAAGTCCAAGTGGTTTACCATAATTACTAAGGGTCAAATCCTGTTCTAGTGTTCTTGTGTCTAGGATGAATGAGTTAGACAATAACCCATTTTGGAACAATTCAATAAGGAGTGATCTCCATGCAATCAAATTTGCTTCATATCCATCTGGGTTGATCTCTTTGAGTTTCTTGAAGTCTGAATAAAGCGAATAAAGACGTGTAGGCGTGAAAAGAGGGTGAGATGTGACTGCCTGTCTGAGTTGTGACATGATGGAGGATATAATGATGGTTGAGTTTGGTTAAAGAAGCTCAAAAGTGATATACTTCTTAGACTTGTTTATTGTTCTAACTTCTGAGTTCTGAGTTCAATTTCACATCTAGCTGTTAGCCGCCAGAGCTATTCCGAAAATAGGTCACGTGATCTGAAAATCGACCATATCAAAATACCAAAGAAAATCAAAGATCCAGCTTATAAATTCTTAGATTTGCCACCTAATGACCTTTCCCTTTATTTACAAAGCATTTCAAAGCATTTAAACTATAAGTCATTGGCAATGACATCAAAAGTTATTAGTCTGATATCACAGCTTCTCAAAGCCATCAATGAAACCCCATTGGACGATTTAGACTCATTAATCGATGAAATTATCTCATTAATCACCTTAGATCATTCCTTATTTCAAAACACAGAGGAACAAGAATACTTCAATCACTTATTCCTCACTGTCGTCGCTATTCTCAAACAATCAGGAGCACTAGACGAGGACGAGACCACTTTAGAGTATGACAAAATCACAGAATTGCTGGATGTTATGATTTCCATTTCAACTTATGAACAAATCTTGAATTTGATCTCTTTTGACACATTACTACAAGCTTTGGATTCACAGATACCTGAGCTTCAAGTTTTAGCTATGAAGATCCTCTCTAAGGCGTCTCCGCCAGATATTCTTGCTAATACCCCTGTGATCAACAAATTGATCTTTCTTCTTGTGAATGTGTCAAATGTTAGAGTCACTAATGAGATTGAAACATCGTTGGATGTCTTGTTAAGGGGTGAATTGATCATCAGACGTCTCTTATCTCAGGAGAATTTGCAAGTTATTGACGATGCTTTCCAGTCGGCGGAGGGTAATAATGCTGTCATTGCCAGTAGAATGTTAAATCTAGTGCTGTTGCTACTGGAACACACCAAAACAAGAGATGAGATAGAAGATTCTGTGACTCCGTTGCTTAACAAGCTGATCCCCACCACGGCAGAAGATATGGACGAGATGCAATTGATTAATTTGCTTCAGTTCTACGTTGATGCGTTAAGCCTCATTGATGGGTCGCTCACTGATAAAGCTTGGTTATTGGATATGTTCAAGCCATACATTGTTTCGTTGATCTCCGTTTATAAATCGGATCTTGATAAGTTTGATTTCATCGAGGGGTCAATTGCCGAACTTTACTCCAAGATATCAATGGTCTCTCTTGAATTTTTATCTCAATTGGACTCTCAATTCATCCACATTGGCAAGGCACCAACTTCATTGCTTCTTTCATCTATAAGTCCTGCTTACTTATCTGCTCATCATCCTACGTTGTTGTCCAAGCTACGTATCACTTTAAATGCCATTCCAGTGTACCGTAACCTTATCCGTGACAATGCATGCTTCCAATTGATAAAGCCATCTCTAAATTCAAAGGATATCCTCAAACAGTCATATTTGGAATACATCGCCATCGTTGAGTCATTATCACGCTATCAGCCTGTTTTTCTCCTTACAGAACTACCACAAGTCATGACGAAGTTACTTGATGGTGAAGCTGTCACAGAAGAGGAATGTTTTGAACTAAGGAAGAGAACTTTGATGAATTTGAATGGATTATCTGATGAGAGATTGAATGTTTGGAAAGGGAAAGTGCAGCATGAGTGGAATTTGTTGGTTAATGGTGCTGGTAGAAACATAGCTGAAGTGGCAGTCTTTGACTCAAGTATGTAGAATCAGCTTCAAAAAGGAAAGCTGTTAATAAATGAAGATCAATCGGTACATGTATTATAAATTACATCTCATATGACTGAAGTCTGTCAAAACGTACCGGCACTGGACGCTATATCGGAAATTTCGGGGCGAAGTTTGAACCTCGGCCGAAACTGCAGAGCGAATTTGCCATACAAAACACTTAGAAAAATTGAACACGGGTCAACTCAGCGAGACCAGGGGCGCTGCTACTGTTAAAAATAAAGAAGAAGCAGACGGCGTCTAATAGTTTGTATTAGAAGACGAAAGAATCAAGTACCATCAAGATCAATTGTGAACAAGTTAACATTAACTCATCTTACTGTTTCTCATATCGCATCTCCAATCATTTTTTTGTTTGCCCCCACAAAGTCGTTGACAATTTATCCATAGACAGACTTTAAAATTATCACATTCTTTCAAGAGGTTAAGATTCAGCTTGTTCTTTAACATTTTATAAAACTTAATCACATCATCATCATCTTCATCTTCAACATAGTTCATTAGACAAAAATGGCTTCATCTCAACCTTATGATCCTTATATCCCACAAGATTCCACAACTTCCAATTTGAGAAATGAATCAAACTACAGTAACAGCGGTAACGATACCACTGCTGCTTTGAAAGCTGTAAGTTAAACTATACCCCTTATTTCCCTAAATTAATCAACACCTCATTCATTACAAGCATACTAACATATCAAACTTACAGAAAATCGATGACACAGTTGACATAATGAGAGAAAACATCAACAAAGTTGTTGAACGTGGTGAAAGATTAGATTCCATTGAAGACCGTGCTGATAACCTTGCAACAAGTGCTCAAGGTTTCAAAAGAGGTGCTAATAGAGTGAGAAAGCAAATGTGGTGGAAGGATACGAAATGGACCATCTGTTTGATCATCGCTGTTATCATTCTTTTGATTGTCATCATCGTTCCTATCGTTGTTCATTTCACTTAGACGTTGAGAAGCGTGATAAGTGTTTGTTGTTTCTTTCTTTCCTTTTTTATTGTCGTCTCTTGTTTTTGTCAGAGTCCTGAGTTGTTATCTTATACCACAGGACCCTTAATATATGTTATGATTAATTCTTTTCAATAATTATATAAGGCTAGAAGGTTGAAATTAGCCGCCGCCGTACTACTTAACCAAAATATTTCAATGCAAATTTTATTAATATATAGTATTACTAATATGACCACTCTCTCTCTATTATACACTACCCAGTAACCTTAGTCCCATGACCCATGGCTCATCACTTATTTGAAAGGAGCCTTCAAAGGATTCACCACGACACCAGACTTAACAACAAGCTTAGGCATGGTTAATCTTTGATGAGTTTCCCTAGAGGTCCATTCCTGACCAATTGGCATACGCAAAGAACGTTCGTATTGTTCTCTTGATTCGAATGGGAAAGGAATAGAACTGGATTGATACTTTGCGTTCTTCTTCTGGACCTTTTCATTAATGATGACCTTATCCTTGAACTTATCCTCACGAGAATTGAATGCAACACCCTTGGTGACTTTAACCTTCTTGTTCTTGTTCTTCTTGTTCTTCTTAGACCCTGAGGAACCAGCCCAGTCACCCCACCCTGGCAACGTGAGGTCTTCAACTTGATCGCCTTCGTCTTTGATCTGTTGCTTCTTCTCCATTTCAAACTCACGAACGACATCATCACCGGCGAACGCTTGCTTCAATAAATCAGATTGCTTGAATAGCATGATATCCTGGTCGTTGACTTCTTCGCCTTCGTTGTCTGATGTGGAATGCTTATCTACGATCTTCAACGTTTGGTTCATATCAATGACTTCTGATTCGTCATCGGATAGCTCAGAAGCTTTACGTTTGTTGGACTTGGTGGTGGACTTGGCTTGGTTCTTTAGAAGTTTGGCTTGGTTCTTGGATAATTTGGATGAGTTTTGATCAACGACACGTAACTTGGATGATTTTTGAACAGGGGTGTCGTTTGGTGTTAACCATGGGTTGGATTCTTCAGCTGGTTGTTGTTCTTGGGTCTTTTGCTCAGTTGGTTCAGAAGTAGGCTTGGACTTGGACTTGCCACCGTTCAACTTGGCCTTCAAACCAGTTGATTGGTCGATTTCCACCTCTTCTCTGACTTCCTTGTTGACTTCAGCCATTTCAGCACTGGCGGTCTTAGCTCCGGCAGAGTAAACTCTTCTACCAGCGTTAATGTGCTTATCAACAGCGTCAGTTTCGTCGTTTTCGAAATCAGCCAAGTCACCATCAGCTTCCAACTTTCTCAAACGAGCTCTCATCTCTTCGTTCTGGATCTTCTCCTTGGCTTCAGCAGACTTCATGAAGGCCATGTTCATAACACCAGTCTTACCCAACTTGGATCTCTCCTCTTCGTTGGCTTCTTCCATTTCCCTGTCAATGTTCATGTCTCTCATGTCGCCAAACTCGTCATCGTCGTCATCTCTATCAAGAACCTTAGAACGTAATCTCTCACCACGTCTGAGCATCTCTTCCATTTCCTCTCTGGCTTCGGAATCCTTGGACAGCCCTGAGTGGATCATTCTCTTAGCCCAGTCGGAGTTGTTCTTATGCTTAAGCGACATTCTCTCCTGAGCACGTCTCATGTCGTGGTCTTCAGGGTCTGAGTCTTCTTCACCTTCAATTAAGGCCTTGTTTCTTAGCATTTCTCTCTTCTTGACCTTTCTGTAGGACTTGGATTTGATCTTCTTGATACGCTTGGCTTCTCTTTCTTGACGGAACATCAACTCTCTCATCTTTCTCAACTCGCCTTGACGCTTGGCTAGCTCCTCCTTGGACATCTTTGCTGTGGCGATTTCTTCAAATGTGGACTCCTTCTTTTCATCCAACAAGGAGGAGTCCTGTAGCAACCCGTTGATCTTGGCTTCTAGATCGTTGAAAGGTTTACCGTGCGACTCGGAGGAGAAGGCTGAGACTGTCTTATGCTTGCTGACCTGTTGATCAAAAGTCAACACCTCTTTGTTTCTGTTGGCTTGGACCACTTCTTCCCATTTGTTCACTTCGCCCTTGGTGATCTCGTAAGCGGCACGTCTCTCGTTACGATCTTGGATTCTTTGAGGCAATGGGATAGCCAAAGGTTTACCGGCCTTTTCGTCAGTTTCATCTGTGGAGATCAAAATGGCCTTCTTAGAGGCACTGGCGTCCACAACAGAAAGCATATCAGCCAAAGAAATATCGTCACCGCCGCCTGCAAGTGCAAGCTCGTTTTCAGGTATGTTCAGTGTTTGGTAATGGAGCTTGTCTTTGGATTTCTTCGAGAGTTTGCTCTTCAAAGTGGTTAATTCAACGTCTGAGGCGTCTTCGTCTTGAGAGTCTTCGTCTGAGAATGGGAAAGCCTCTTCTTCTTCTTCCCCTTCGCTGTCCTCACTGTCTTCCTCGTCGGATTCGTCGTCAGATTCGGATTCGGACTCTTCACTATCAGCTAGAACCACATCACCGTCTTTACCACCAGTGGTCTTCATATCGGCGTCGTCTAAATCCCAAACCTCGGTTAAGGAAACAAATTCACCTTCATCGACACTGTCGTAGTCCTCTTTCTCGTCGTCCTCGCTCTCTTCACTCTCTTCGTCTCGTCTCCCTTTGTTCTTGCCCTTGTTCTTCAGCTTCTTAGCCTTATCTCTGATACTTTGCGAGAACTTCGAACTCATGACATCGAAATCATCGTCAGATCCTAAAGCTTCATCGGAATCCAACTCTTCGTCTTCAAACTCGGCATCTTCGTTGTCTTTCTTCATAGGATTGACGATGGCGCCGTCGTCTGATTCAGAGCCAGAGTCACCACCGTTACGATGGGATTCAGCACGAGTGGCAATCTCATAGGCGTTCAATACACGACGAGCTGTCTTGGCTTTGGATTGATTCTTATTGGTCTTCCTATTGCCCTTTGATTGGGCCTTGTTTTGGTTCTTGGCCATTTTAGCTTATAATCTTGGTTTGTGAGTTTGGTTAAGATTGTAAGATGGGGTTTTGAGAAGAGGTAATAAGGGTATGGTATGGGTTTTAAAGTGTCAGTCTTCTCTTTAGATCCGTTACTTCTCTGCAGTACGTGTATGATAAAAAATTATTTTTTACAAAGTGTCCGCGCGCGCTTTGCAGATAGAGATGAGATGTGAGTTCCGAGACTTCTCAGGATTTCAGGTCAGGTGATTTGCCATGGATCCAATTCCGAGGTACAGCTCGGACTTAAAATATCAAGCTTGACTCCGGATTTGAGACTCGGACCTCGGAACGGGTCAACAGCATTTGTACGGTGCTACTATGAACAGAACTGACTCCGATCTAATTTCCTAGCCATCGCTATCAGATTTCTTGCGCATTTGATGAATTAAACCATACGTGACGGGCGGCCCTTAAATTATCAGGATCTCCTGTAACTCAAGCCAATTCAAAAAGATCCAAGAAAAAAGTTTAGATTCCAAACCAATCCATACACCTCTTTCTAACATATATCTGAGTCTAATTGAACACCTCAACACATCCCTTATAATACAAAAGTAATAATAAAATGTTCTCCAGATCCATCTCATCCATCAGCAGACAATCCTTAAGATTGACATCTCTCAGAGCCTCCGTTAGATTCAACTCTTCCGTCTCTCATAAGATCACCCCAGGCTCCATAATCACACAATACTCCAGCACTGCCCCACAAGTCCGTTACACCGCTGAACACGAATACATTGCTCAACACTCTGACAATGTCTCCTTCATCGGTATCACCAAATATGCCGCTGATGCCCTAGGTGACGCTACATTTGTCGAATTACCAGAAGTTGGTGATGTCTTCGCCAAGGGTGATTCCATTGGTTCTGTTGAATCCGTCAAGTCCTCCTCTGAAATCTACACTCCTATCGATGGTGAAGTTATCGAAGTTAACACCAAGTTGACTGATTCCCCACAATTAATCAACGAAGATCCATTAGGTGAAGGTTGGATCGCTAAGATTAAGACCGAAGTCAAGGTTGAAGAAGTGGAAGACCTCATGACTGAAGAAACCTACGAAATGTCCTTACAAGACGAAGATGCTGATGGTCATTAAACAGTTAAGATGTAGGCACGTCCTACAGTTTATTTGGTTTCTATATAGGAGTGATATATTATAATTTAAATATGGTCATAGATTACATTATGTGGCCAGCTGGTTTCAGCCATTGCTTGAATGAACTAGTACTACTGATCTCTAATATCGAATGAATCAATAAATAAACATAAATATTTCAGAAAAAGAGACACAAATCATACATTATATTTCCTCTTTCTTCTTTTGAGACTCCTTCTCAGTCTTCAGCTTCATCTGTAAAGCATGAACACCTTTCTCTTTCATCTCTTCATCCAACAAGGCGTAGACCAGTCTATGTCTCTTTGGAAGATTCAATCCTTCAAATTTATCACTGACCATATCGATTCTGAAATGGGATTCAGTGACATTACTAGCACCACGAAGACCTGCGTGATGGGCATGTTTGTACGAATCGTTATGGATTTGAAGAAATGATGGTTGAAATTCAGTGGTCAATTTACTGAGAATTGTTTGTTCAATTGGTCCGATTTGACTCGTGGCGGTGGTTGACATCTTTCTAAGGATTGCTCTTAATGACATATGAATACGATGTGTTGTTCCTTCTTGGAGAGATGGGGTTGTCTATGCAAATAAGGTTGAACTTATAATCGTACGGTTGGTGATTGGTGGGTTACTGATGGTCGATCATTTTATAAGATTCCATCCAGTTCATGAAAAAGTCCGAAAGGATGGCCTTTTCCGGGATCGAACTAGGGGCCATTCATTGAAGTATCAACTTTCCTAATTCGGTTAATTATTCAGGTTTTTCTGTGAACGCTAGAAAATTAATAAAATAAGCTGATCAAGATCAAGATGAGATGAATAATTATTTCTCGTAGCTGATATAATTTTCTCTGCCATAGATTTCTGCTTATATTACACACACATCTTGGAATATGTTTCAACCTACTGCTGAGGAAAATTCTTCCAAGAAAGCTACATCTGACATTCAATCTGCTGAAGCTAGCACCATATCTTCAACAGCATCATCTTCATCTTCATCAGATCAAGTTCAAGAGAAAGAACAAACAAGGCCTATGCAAGACACGCCCCCAACTTCATATAATGATACTCCAAAAGAACCAGTGATACCCACAAGCAATAATAAAACGCCCCAACAAAACCAGCCAAAGCAGAAGAATAAGCAACAACAGAACCAACAAGCTAAACAAGGGAAAGTTCAAAAAAGCCGACAATTAGCCAATAAAGATTCGTTTCTTCGTCTTTCATATCTGCATCAATCAACAAACCTTTTGAACTCTGTGGCATCTCAATCTTCCTCTGAAGTGGATTTCTCTCCATTACAACAAATGGTCACGCACACATTACACCATACGTCATTACGTTCGCAAGCCAAATTAGACCCAAATGTTAAGAGAACATACTGTAAGAAATGTCACACTTTGCTCATACCCGGTCTCACGATGAGAATGGAACTAATGGATGAGGGAAAATTAAGTGAATGTTTGGTTTGGAGGTGTGAGAAAGAAGGTTGTGGTGCTGTTAGAAGGTTTCCTGTGGGGAGAAAGAGCAGGAAGAATAAAGGAAATAACAAGAAAGGGGATAATCAGAGTAATATGAGTGTGGATTTAAGCATAGATAATAGTATAGCTGACCAAAGTCAAGGATATCAGAAAGATGAAGATGAAGAGGAAGAATTTGTCCTATTTACTGATCGCCCAGAGCATAAAGTTGAGGTGATATAGCTGGTAATATATGTTTCGAATACCCCTGAGTAAGTCAAGGTGATACTATACATCCTCTGAAGTCTGTAATGACCTTTCGTTCTTTGAAATTGTTTTCAGATCTATGATCTTAAGGTTCGTGATGCCCTACAGCCACGTCAATTTGATTCAACTGCTAGTTCAACAGTTGATTCCTCTTCTTAGTTTTTTCTGTTTTTTTTTTTCAAAATATATCCATAAAACTCATAAATAAACAATTAATAATCACTATTCATACCAATTTAGTCTTTCTTTGTGTCTCTTGTTGTCTAGCAGCTGGTCTATAAACATTAGCACCAAACCACCCCCATTTCAAACCAACTTCATGAGCAACCAATTCACCAAAACCTAACATCAACCCATTGAGAAATGGTAGGAACAAGTTTATTGAGAGAGATGCTAACACCGTGGTGATTTTGGAAAGAGTAGATAGAGGTGGTGTTAATGAAGTTTGTGTGATGGAGGTTATACTATCTTCCTCGGAATCTGATTCCACTTGTTCTGTTATGGTTTCTTCTTGTTGTGTGACCTCAGGGTACACTTCTTCTTGAGATGGGGACATGTTGTTAGTTGAGAGTGGATTAGTGAACTGTAGTGGAGGAACACTAGTTGAACAAAGAGTGATGCACCCCTCAGACTCCAGGGACCAGAACTGTTAAAACTACCATGTGCAGAGACATTTTCCGGATCTTGAACACCTCGGAATTCAAAAATCTGAACAACTCAAAACACGTGACCAGAATAGAGTCATATATCGGGTTCTGTTTCGGAAATTGGCGCGCGACTTGAAGAGCGGGCAATTTGCAGAAAGCTGAAGACGAATTGAAAGGCTTGAAAACTATTACTGTTTCTCCACATGGAATAAGGAAACTCTCAAGGAGTGGAAGCCAAAAGTTTCAAAACCCAAGATACGACTTGTACCAGACCAATAACCATACACATCACTAGAAATGTCACTTAACTCGCCAAACGACACAGAAGACGAGGCCGAAGTTGTCGGTAGAGCCTTAATCGGGATCGTTGACATAGGATCCAACGGTATCAGATTCTCCATCTCTTCCAAGGCCCCCCATCACGCCCGTATCATGCCCTGTGTGTTCAAGGATCGTGTGGGGATCTCCTTGTTTGACATCCAGTACTCAGCCCAGTCTCACGAAAAGATACCGATCCCTAAAGAAACCATCAATGAGATTTGTGCAGCCATGAAGAGATTTCAACTGATCTGTGATGATTTCGGTGTTCCTGAGTCAGGCGTCAGAATCGTCGCCACAGAAGCCACAAGAGGTGCCATTAACTCTCAGGAGTTCAGAGATGCCATTTACGACTCCACTGGGTGGGAGGTTGAATTGCTCTCCAAGGAGGCTGAGGGGAGATTGGGCTCTTACGGTGTTTCTTCCTCCTTTGACACTTTGTCTGGGTTGTTTATGGACTTGGGTGGTGGCTCGACGCAGCTATCCTGGATCCAATCCGTCAACGGTGAGATCAAGATCTCCCCAAGCCCAGTGTCGTTGCCCTACGGTGCCGCTGCCCTGTCGAGAAGGTTGAAGTTGGAGGACAAGAAGGACGTGTTCTTTGAAATCCAAGAAGCTTACAGGCAGGCGTTTGAGCAGATCCAAGTCCCAGAGGAAATGCTCGCTGAGGCCAACAGAAAGGGTGGGTTTGAACTATACTGCTGCGGTGGTGGTCTTAGAGGCTTGGGCTATGTGCTCATGTCAGAGATCAAATCGTATGCCATTCCAACGATCATCAATGGGTTTTCCTGCTCTTTCACGGATCTAACCAATCTTTCAAACTATCTCCTTTTAAAATCCACCGTCCCAAACGCCGAAGTGTTCAAAGTCTCCGACAGACGTCGTTCCCAATTGCCAGGTGTCGGTCTTCTCATATCCGCTGCTTCTGAATCCTTACCACTAATTAAGACTGTTCATTTCGCAGAAGGTGGTGTTAGAGAGGGGGCCCTATACTCGATGCTTCCACGTGAGATCAGAGCTCAAGACCCACTGATCATAGCCTCAAGACCATATGCCCCACTGCTAGCAGGCAAATACTTGGACTTACTAAGAACGGCCCTTCCAGAGAAACACGTCCCAAGAGAAGTCCGTGAAAGAATCGCCCCAGCGTTGTGTAACTTGGCCTTTGTCCACTCTTCATACCCAAAGGAGCTCCAACCTACAGCAGCCTTGCATGTCGCCACGACCGGGATCATCGCTGGCTCCCATGGTTTATCTCATCGCACGAGGGCGCTAATAGGCATAGCGCTATGTGACAGATGGGGTGGTGATGTTCCGCCGTTGGAGGAGAGTTACAAGAACTCGTTGTGTGATTTAGTCAAGAGAGACGGCGAGAGAAAGGAAATGGAGAGAATCGTGTGGTGGACGAAATATTGTGGGACGGTCATGTTCGTTATCTGTGGTGTGCATCCTGGTGGGAACATCAGAGACGGTGTTTTCAATTTCAGAATCGATGAGAGTGTCAAGGAGAAAGAAACGGTTCAGAGTACTACGGGCACTGGTGCTGACTCGATATCGTCTGCCGCTATGACTACAGGCTCCACGAGTATTGGCTTGAACAGCAGCTCTGCCAACGCAGACGATGAAGTTGAGGGCAAGAGACGCTTCGATGTGATGGTTCAGATCAGCAGTGAGGACGTCAAGACCAGTGCGAGTGTCAGAGGAAGAATCTTGACGCTGCAGAAGAAGATCAGAAAGCTGAGCAGAGGCAGCTCAGAGAAGGTGAAGATTGGGGTGGAGATCTATAACCACTTCTAGTGATCTGATCATGTCATTTATAAGATAATAGACAACATACATCTGATCTCATTGTACAAATATATTAATATTCCAGCTATATATATCAACTCTAAAAACACTTCAAATATTTAACCTGTGGAAACAAAACAAAAAAAAATAGAAGTAGTAATAATCAATTCATTAAGTCATTAAAGCATAAGCAAAAGTCTCTGGTTTTGTTTATTTGGCAACACCAACAGACTTACCAGCGGCTAATCTCTTTTCAGTCAAAGCGGCAATGATAGCGGCACCAGCACCAGAACCATCTTCAGCTGGAACAATGACGATTGGGTAGTCCTTTGGTTCACAGTCCCAGTCAAAGATATCTCTCAAGGCTTGGGCAGCTCTTTCCTTGAAGCCTGGGTATCTGTTGTAAACGGAACCATCAGCGGCACAGTGGCACTTTTCTAAGCCTCTCTTCTTGGCCAAAGCAGCAATACCACAGACAGATAATCTGGCGGCTCTGGTACCGATCAATTCGGATAATCTTCTGATGAACTTACGTTCGTCCAAGGTGGTTTCAATGTCCAGGGAGTCCTTGACCAAAGCCTTGATTTCGGCAAAGTCAGCGGTAGTGTCCTTTTCGGAGATGGCTGGGGCAGAGGTGTCAAAGATGAATGATTGTCTCAACTTGGTGACGTCTTGGCCCTTGAAGAAAGAACCAGCATCGTGTAATTCTAACAAGACCAAACGGATTAATTCACCCAAGTAGTAACCGGAGATCATCTTTTCGAAAGATTGTTGGCCTGGTCTTGGAGATTCAGCATCGACTTGAACATCGTACTTGGTTCTTGGTAAGATGACGTGTTCGTTGTCAAAGGCACCGTATTCACAGTTGATGGCCATGAGACCTTCTTGATCAATGTCAGCTGGTAATCTGCCTTCTAACTTTGGAATGTTCTTGACGTATTCGTAGTAAGCACCGTTACAACCAGTACCAAAGATCAAACCCATTTGGGTTTCAGTATCAGAGTAAGCAGAGGCAACTAAGGTACCAGTGGTATCGTTGATCAAAGAGACAACTTCAATTGGGACTTCACGCTCAGCTAAGGCCTTTTGTAACATTGGGACAACATCGTGGCCTTCAACACCAGCGATATCGTAACCCTTGGTCCATCTTTGTAAGACACCTTCATTAATGGCATCTTGGGAAGCTGGGTAAGAGAAGGTGAAACCTAATGGCAATGGCTTGGCTGGCTTTTCTGGGTAGTGCTTTTGAACGAAGTCCTTCAAGGAGTCAGCAATGAAACCCCATAAGTCGTCAGCCTTGGCGGTTCTGATGGTGTCTGGTAAGGCGAACTTGTCTTGAACAGTTTCAAACTTGGAGTTACCTAACAAGTGGACCAAGACAACTCTCAAGTTGGTACCACCCAAATCAATGGCCAGGTAGTCACCGGTTTCTTGACCAGTTGGGTATTCCATGACCCAACCTGGAATCATTGGAATAGAGCCACCAGTCTTGGATAAACCCTTGTGTAATTCAGAAACGAAATGAGTGGTAATGTCCTTTAACTTTTCAGAAGAGACGGAGAAGAGACCTTCGTACTTTTCAACTAGTTGTAAGACCTCTGGAGAGACATCTTTAAGTAATTTCTGAGATTAAATGTTAGTAAGATGAAACTTAAGGAAAGGTTTGTATCCGGCGGCTATGTAGCGGCTCTTCCTTTGCACACAAAAGGAGATCTAACCAAAAAAAGAAAAGCAACGACCCCTTAGCAGCCAGATCTGGAAACTTACTTCTCTGTTTAAAGCAGTTTGTTCAACGAATGAAGCCATTATGTGTGATTGTTTGTGTGTGTATATGTGATTTGTATGCTACTTTCAAGCTTAACTCAGAGGATGTTGCTGCCGTTGAAGTATATGGCGGGAAATTGGGAACCGCTTTTCTTTTATACAACAAAACAGAAATCAGCGGGCGCTTCAACGAATCGTGGTGAAAAAAATGGGCGCGAACAATTGTGCTCCAGGTGATGTTGCACTTTCAGCCGCGAAGCCTGTGGGGTGGAGTGCGCAGCCTGCAGATTTGAGTCCGCCGTCGGTTGGTCCGGAAAAACTACGGGTATATACTGCTTGAAATCCCAGGGAAAAAAGACAGTATGCTATACGTGATGACCTAGATTCACTGAATCAGGTGGTTAGATCAAAAAATCAATATTTTTTTGCTCTCTTTCAGCAAACAATTTCCAAAACATTGTCAACATTGGAAACCCATCATGCATGCCGTTTCTCCTTTCGTCGAGTGTTTTTCCGATTTCCCCAGATGATCGGAAGATTTTTTTTCGTGTGTTTTGCCTTTTTTCGCGCTCCAGCTGTTTTTCAAGCAAATTTTTCCGGGGATATCACTGGAAGATCATTTCATGCATCTCCAGATTTCACACGAGCCACATCTAACCATGACTCGTACGGTTGTGAGATTGGTTTAACGCTCCCCAGAATTAAAACTGAATATGGCGGATATTTTGTAGAATAGTGTGATTCTTACTAGTAGTTATAACTAGTTATATGTCTATTTATCTGAAACCCGGAATGTTTGGAATATTCTGGATTCTGGCCTCTCAGGAAGGCTGGTTGCAACTTGCCAGTTGTTGGGCTTCAAAAACTTTTGAAATCAGGGGAGTTGAATTTTCCTAATTGGTTCGGAATAAACTAATAATATAATGCTTATTGACCTGATTCCTCTTATCGTTTATTATTAAACTGGACTATTCTATATATTTTATTGATAATGTATTATGTACTGCTTCGAATGGAAAATGAGTCCGATTTAAACTTTATACCCCAGGTTTCGCAAACGCCACATCGCCGGAGTCCTCGGATTTTTTGAATCTCCAGATAATTCCGCGTCCGGAACTCCTGGCCCCTTATAGCTTCCGTGCTCACTGCGATAATTCCGAGTGTGTTTTGATCGTAAAATAAATCTATTATATCATCATGGTACCGTCTATTGAAGTATTTAAGACGTCTTTACTGTCATCTGGGTATATATAATACTGGCGTATACTTCCGGGCAATTAATCTCATTTGAGATCATAATTGCCTTTAAAGGACACAGCCACATATAGTTAAGATTCATCATAATTAAATTGCTCGGATCAGAAGGCTGAATCGCTCTTCAAATTAACATAGTCCTGCGATCAGTACTTCCAAATAGGACATATGTATACAGTATATAAGGAAATAATATGTGTTATAATTCCTATTTTCTATCTCTTACCTTCGATTCCATCGCCCGGTTCCTCTCCTCTAATTTGGCTGGTTGTAGACGGAAGAGCTGCAGAAGTTGTAAATTACTATACGTCGACCCTTTGAATATTGGGCCAATTCATGGTGCTCTGAGATCACATATATAAGCTGTTTGTCGACGATGATATATCATATATATAAAATACTAATATTATATAATTATAAGCTAGCTGAGTAATAATAGCTGTTAATTAATATTATGAGCTTATAATAATATATAATTGAAGCTGGTACTGCTAAATTTATTCACCGGCGCCGGCTCACAATATGACTAGTAAAATATATTTCTAGAGAAAATTATATGATCATGAGCTTTTGACGTATATATTTAATGCAGCTAGATCACATGGATCTGTAATCGCAGCAGCTTGTTTTCAATTATAAATTAATATATATAATATTATATATAAGCTAAACATAATATTATTGACCGCTTTGGCTAAAATTAATAAGAATATATATATTATTTATAAATAATATTATTTTGAATAATATTAATATAATAAATTATAAGCCAAAATATATTATTAATTCTCTACGTACATTAATATAATTCAAGTAATATTTGCGTTTATATATATAAATCACCCTCCGGCGGCCAGGCCGTTTTCAAAAGCAAGACGTATTTTATAAGAGTTATATTATTATAATTACGTATAAAGATAGATTTATATAGCTTCTAATTCTAACTATATAGCACGTTTTATATCGAATAAAAAAATTGGATCATCCAGCTGCGCTGCTCGGTAATTAATTATTTGAGAGCAATATTACATGTAATTTGACCCAAGTACGTATGTATCGCGTGTCGCAGCTAGCTCTGTTCTAGAAAACTTATAAAATATAATATTAACATATATGTAGCAAAACTAAATCTATAAATAAGGCACCCCACGTATAATATATGCACACAGAAAACGAAAAGGGGTGCAATGAAACAAAATCAAACAAAATAAAGATGTGAAAAACATGGAGGTCAAGCTATCAAACTAACCCCAACAAAAAAGAGCAAAGAATAACAATGAGCCAGTTCCCACGATCAGAAACATTCAGAGAACCAGCACCACCCTTACTTGAGTGAATACTATGCATGCTGGAGGCAGAAGCAGTGGTTGAAGCAGGCGTGTTGGAAACGGCAGGGCTAACAAGAGCATTGACAGCAGGGTCAAATGACGTAGTTGAAGCAGCGGTCTGAGCTTCGTTGGTCGATGGAGTGGCTGTGGCACTTGTAGGACCAACTTCACTCAAGATAACCAAAGACCCAGACTCATTGGTCGTAGTCAACAACCCATCTTCACCAATACCAATAATATAAACGTTGCTTGTCGTTTGCACAGATCCATCTTGAGGGTTGGTTTGACGAGTGATGTAAGTTGCTTGAGTGATGGTAGCAGTCTCAACAGCATTAGGAGCGGTTTGAACGGCATTGGAGCCGCCACCAACAGAATAAATAACTCTCGTCATGGAATGTGCGACATTGGCATTGGCATCAGCAGGTAATGTGTAAGTGTACAAGACTTCGGTGGTCTTACCAGTGTCATCGATTGCCATCAAAGAGGTCGATGTGGTCAATGTCATGCCTTGTAGCAAAGCAGGAGTCGCGTGTGCTTCTCCTTGTTCTTCTTGGATTGTGTCTTGATTTGATGAACCATTGGCAGGCTTTGGCTGAGAATCACCCGGAGTAGCAGCAAGATCAGTCGGTGATGGTGGCATTAAAGTTCTACCAGCAGCATCCACAACAGTGGCTTGAACACCGGCGCCATCATTACCATTCCCAGGAACATATGGAGCAGGTTGATCCACATTAATGGCTGTTGAAGTTGTAGTACCAATCACAGTTTCAACATCATGGTTCAAAGTGAAAACTTGAGTCTCACCACTATCAGCATCCACAGAAGTTGAGATAACCTGGTAGGACGTTGTGTAATCATTGGAAGCGACCACTTTAGTAGTTGCTGTTGCCACCGTATTAACCACACTATCATCTGCAGAGGACTTCACAGTAGTGTACTTGATATCCGAGATGTTCGTAGACTCCGTCTGGCCAGAAGTGACAATGTAAGTCTCCCCACTCTTTGTCGTAGTGTAAACAGTGGAAGCCACCGAGTTGGTAGCGGCAGTTTCCACTGGGACACTGGCAAAGGTTCTATTGATGACACCGCCTGTAGAAACAGTGTTGGTACCTAACGAAGAGAGCTCTCTTGGATCCAAAGTGACATAAACGATGTTCGTCGACGAAGAGGTGACAAAGCTGGTAACCGTGCTGACAAAGGTCAAATTCACCGTCTTCGTGATATAGTTGATCTCCATACTTCTCAGATATTCCGAGTAGTAAGAAGTCTGAACAAACTGAGAATGAACTTGACAATAAGTCGTCGTGAGAGTCTCTGTCAGATATGTCGAGGTCCAAGCGGTGATGGAATACGACGGATCACGAAGAGGAGCAATGGTGAAGTGGGTAACCGTGTATGGCGTGTAGGCTGCCTGGATACAAAGGTTTGTCGTTTGAGTGATGGCTGAGATCTCAATTGTGGAACGGGTCAATGTTGAGGAGGATGAGGAGGTGGAAGATGAGTCAACAGAGGACGACGACGACGACGCCACACTGGAGCTAATAGGCTTTGCGATACTCTCCGAAGAAACAAGCTGACTGGAAGACCCACTAGAGACCAGATGAGATTTCGAAAATGACCTTGAGATTGATTTTGAATCTGAAGCAGAAGAAGAAATAGCTAATGAGACAGCACTGACAGCAACAGAGGTTAGTTCCGAAGACACGGAAGAAGGAGCCACCGATGATGTTTGAGAAGACCCACCCAACGGAGAGGAGATTGGATTCGAGAAGCCAGTAGAGCGAGAAGAAACAAGAACCAACGAACTCCCAGCTTGGATAGTTGTAGTGGAACTGCCTTTAATCTTCGAAGAGGAATGAATCTCAGAATAAGCAGGATCGGAAACAGTCTGCAGGGTTGGATCACCATCACCGCTAATTGATAAGTAATGTGGAGTTTGGGTTGCCATAGTACTATCCACGAAACTCGAAGAGATCAATGGATCTGAAGCAGTGAACAACCCAGTGAGACTCGATGTGGAGATATCGCCAAAGTCGGAAGGATACATAGCGGACAAAGTCAAAGTTCTTCCCGAGGAGTCAACGACGGTGAAATATTCCAAAATCATCCCCGAGATAGTTTCAGGTTTAGTGACATCATAGGCATAGGTAGAGACTGCGGAAGCGGTACTCATCGATGAATCAGTCTCGGTGGTTGGCGTGATTATCTCTGTAGCTGGAATGGTCAAAGTTCTACCATCTGCAGCGACGACGGTGAATTCAAGAGTCGTTGTGTATGCGGCTGTGTTTTGAGCTTCCATGGAACTTGATTGGATGACGTTCGTAGTACGGGCGGAAACCGAAGAGGACTCAGAGATCGAGCTTGAAGCAAGATCAGCGATCGAGGCAGAAGAACCAGTGGCAGAATCAGACTCAGAACCATTAGAGCTCAAACTAGAAGTCTCTTGGGCAAATGAAGCTGAGATAGAGCTAGTAATGGTCTCCTTAGCCTCACGACTACTAGCAGACACAGAAGGCATCACAGAGGTACTTATACCACTAATAGTCTCACCAGTCGTAGTAACACCTCCACCAATAGTAACATCGATGGTTGAAAGGACAGTCACACTGTCACCGGAACCATCATCAGTCTTGTAATAAGCAGGTAAGGTCAAGACCCTCCCGGCGGCGTCAAGAACAGTGAAATACTCCAAGGCGTAACCCGAGATCACCACAGGAGGAGTCGTGTTGGCGATTTCAGTGGTGACAGATGATGGAGCTGTGATCGTTTCAATGGCAGATGAAGCTGTGGCTGTAACTATCGGCGTGACTGCCTCAACGGCACGTAACACTAACGTTTCTCCGTCGTAAGCACGGACAGTGAAGAGCATGGTTGTCGTGTATGGCGCTGCAGAGGAGAAAGAAGAGCCTATCAAACTTGACAATTCGGAGGAAACAACACTTGAGATCAAACTTGAGACAGCAGAATCACTTGATCCCATGCTGGAGGAGCTTGGAATCATCGAGGAAGATAATGAGCTTGACACGTACTGCGAAATGGAGCTTGAGACTGAATCAGAGACTGAAGCAGCGATAGATGAAGAAGACTCAACGTAGGAACTTGAGCTGGCACTGAACAAAGAGGAGGACAATTGCAAAGACAACAAACTGGACAAGTCACTTGACACAGAAGCAGCAGCAGCAGAAGAAGCTAGTTCAGAAACAGAGGAACTGATAATCGAACTTGAGATGGAACTTGAGATGGCGCTGTTTGTAACACCGATGCTGGAACTTTCAATAGCGATCGACTTGGAGAGGGAAGCAGAGACCAAGCTTGACATTGAGGAAGATAATTCCGAAGAGACCAAGCTTGATACCAAGTCTGAGACTGATGAAGAAACGGCATTAGAAATGGATGAAGCAACAGAGCTTGGCAAGACAGAATCAACGGCTGAAGACTCGTATGCCGCATTCGATGAAGCGGAGCTTGGAGCCAAACTTAACGAACTTGAATCCATCTTACTTGATGAAGAAGCCAAGGAGCTGCTAACCAAGTCAGAGACAGAAGCAGAGACACTAGCAGAAACAGAAGATATCACCGATGAGGAGATAGCTGAAGCAAGCGGGGATGAAGATTCAGACAAGAAACTTGAGATCTTGCTTGACAAGATGCTTGAAATCTCGGAAGCTGAAGAAGAGCTCACAAATGAGCCTGAGCTAGTACTGAAGAAAGAAGAAGACAATTCTGATGAAATCAAACTGGAAAACTCACTTGAAGAAGAGGCAATTTCAGAAGCACTTGATCTCACAACTTGGCTTGAGACAGAACTTGATACCAAACTTTCTGAAGATCCCAAACTGCTGGAGATAAAAACTGACATGGACTCAGCAATGGAGCTTGAGACTGTGCTAGAGATGGAAGACGATAGCTCAGAGGAGACATGTTTGGAAACCAACTCAGAGACAGAAGACGACACTGCAGCAGAGATTGAAGAGGAGACCGAAATTGGTAAGCCTGACACCTCACCTGTCATGGAGGAAACATATGACAAATTGGAAGAGGCAGGATCCACCGTAGCAGTTCTTGCATCACTCATAGAACTCGAAACAATCGATGCAACAGCGCTTGACACTTCGGCAGAGACAGAGCTCATGATAGAGCTTGAGGCCTGAGATGAGGCAGAGCTTGAGAGCAAACTGAAAGAAGTAAAATCCATAACCGTTGAGGAAGAAGAAGAAACCAATGAACTACCAATGAAATCAGACACAGAGGCCGAGACGCTTGCGGAAGCTAACGACATCAAGGATGAAGAAACCTCTGAAGCAAGCGAGGATGATTTGGACATTATGATTGAGATCTGACTTGATACAATAACGGAGATGTCACTAGCACTGACTGAGGAGCTTTCATGATAGGCCACAGAGGAAGAAGAAAGCAACATCATACTGGAAGATGAACCAACTGAAGCAGACTGACTCAAAGAGCTCAAAACGGAGGAAGATACCAAGCTTGATAATTCCGAAGAAACAGCACTAGAGATCAAGCTAGATATCACACTATCAGTCGAAGCCATGCTAGACGATGCGGAGACCATCGACGCCGAAATCGAACTGGATAAGTATTGAGAGACGGAGCTTGAAACAGAGTTGGAAACAGAGGCACCAGCAGCTGACGAGAAATCAGCAATTGAGCTGGAAATAGCACTGAACAAAGAGGATGAAAGCTCAGATGAGATCAAGCTTGATAAGTCACTTGACGAAGAGGCAAGAGCAGATGCACTTGAGCTTAACACGGCACTTGAGACAGAACTGGAAACCACAGCCTCCGAAGACCCCAAACTGGAGCTTTGACTCAAGAGAGACTTAGAAACCGAAGAGGAAACAACACTAGGAGCAGATGCGGACAATTCAGAGGATACGTAACTGGAAACCAAATCAGAAACAGAAGACGATAAAGCAGCTGAGATTGACGAAGCAACAGACACAGGAAGAGCTGAGCTTGATGACCAGTAAGACAAATCCGAAGAAACTGCAGCCAAAGTAGTACTTCTAGCGTCACTGATAGATCTTGAAACCATAGAATCAACAGAACTAGAGATTTCCTCAGAAATCGAGCTCATAACTGAGCTAGACAACTCAGAGCTTGAAGCACTGAAATCCGATGACAATGTCAAGGAACTGCTGACCAAATCAGAAACAGAAGCAGATACGCTAGCTGAAACAGACGACATCAAAGAAGATGAGACAGCAGATTCAATGGATGAAGACATCGAGTTGTAGCTTGAGATGTGACTTGAGACCAAACTGGACAAGTCACTGGACACTGGCATAGATGAGCTTTGGAAATTCGAGAAAGCTGACGACAAAGAGGAAGTCACCATAGGAGTGGAACTGGCAAAGAATGATTTGGATAACAAGTCAGAACTAGAGCTGTAAGCTGCTGAATCGGTCACAGAGTTGGAAATTGAAGCAGAATCACTCAAAGAGCTCCAAACAGAAGAAGAGATCAAGCCTGACAATTCAGAAGAAACAGCACTTGAGATCAAGCTGGACATAGCACTATCACTTGGCGCCATGCTTGAAAAAGAGAACACATGAGCGGAGATGGAGCTCGACAAGTATTCAGAAACAGAAGACGAAACAGAGCTCGAAATGGAACTGGCAACCAGGGAAGAAAATGAGGAGGAGTCAACATAGGATCTTGAGCTAGCGCTAACCAACGATGAGGAAATTTCAGAAGAAATCAAACTTGACAAGTTAATCGATGAAGCAGCTAATTGTGAAGAGAGTGAACTCATAGCTGCACTGGAGACAGAGCTAGAAACCATGCTCTCAGAGTAACCGAAGCTAGAGCTTTGGCTCAAGATAGACTCCGACACAGATGAAGAAACATCACTGGAGGCTGAAGCTGATAACTGTGAGGAAACATAGTTTGAGACCAAATCAGAAACAGATGAGGACACAACAATGGAGATGGAAGAAGACACAGAGCTTGGCAAAGCAGAACTTGAAGACCAGTATGGTAGATCACTTGAAGTAGCTGCCAATGTGGTGCTTCTTTCGTCACTCAAAGAACTTGAAACAATAAATGCAACAGAGCTTGAAACTTCAGAATAGACAGATCTCATGGCGGAGCTTGATAGGTCCGAAGAGACAGAGCTTGAGGCCAAAATGAAAGAACTAGAGTCCACAACAGCAGCAGCAGAAGACGAATCTAATGAGCTACCAATGAAAATTGAAACCGAGGAAGAGACACTCGAAGATGCAGAAGAAATCAAAGAAGAAGAAACAGCTGCAGAGATCGACGAAAACTGAGACATGTGGCTAGAGATTTGGCTTGATAAGACACTGGAAGATGATGACAACAAGTAGGAACTAGAACTGTAGTCCTTCAAAGAGCTCATAGCGGAAGAAGACATCACACTTGACAATTCCGATGAAATGGCACTTGAGATCAAGCTAGAAACAGAAGCAATGTCACTTGATTCTGAAATAGAAGAAGCTGAGATCATATATTCAGAGATTGAGCTTGACAAATACTGAGAAACGGAGCTTGAAACAGAACTAGAGACGGAAGCAGCCACCGATGAAGATGAAGATTCAAAGTAAGAGCTTGCACTAGAACTGAACAAAGAGGAAGACAATTCCGAAGAGATCAGGCTTGACCAATCACTGGAAGAAGAGTCAATAGCCGAGGCACTTGAGCTGATAACTTGGCTTGAAACGGAACTAGAAATGGAACTTTCAGAAGGACCAAAACTTGAAGATTCACTAGCCAAGGATTCAGAGATGAAGCTCGAGACTGAACTGGATGCGGAAGCAGATAAGTCAGAGGAGACGTAGCTTGAAACCAGAGCAGAAACCGAGGATGAAATTTCCTTGGAGATGGACCAAGAGACAGAGCTTGGTAAGGCAGAACTTGATGACCAGTAGGACAAATCAGAAGAAGCAGCTGCAACAGTGGTACTTCTTTGATCTGGCGAGCTACTAGCAATCATTGATGAAATGGAAGATGATATTTCAGAATAGACTGAACTCATCACAGAGCTTGAAACTTGAGAAGAGTCAGAGCTGGAGATGATACTGAATGAGCTGGAGTCGATACCATTTGACGATGAAACCAATGAGCTGCTGATGTATTGAGAAACCGAAGCCGAGACACTCGAGGAAGCAGAGGAAGCCAAAGAAGATGAGACACTTGCTGAAATTGATGATGCCAATTGTGAAGAAGACTCTGACACTTGACTTGAAACCAAACTTGAAACAGCACGTGAGACAACCGAAGCGACAGAAGACGACGAAGAAGCAACAATGTGAGAGCTGGAGCTGGAACTGAATAAAGAAGAAGACAATTCAGATGAAATCAAGCTTGATAAACCACTGGACGAAGACTCAATATCGGAAGCACTAGCACTCACAGCGGCACTTGAAACGGAACTTGAAATAAGACTACTTTCAGAAGAGGCAATGCTGGAAGCGTGACTGAAGATAAACGCTGAGACAGACGACGAGATGACTGCTGAAATAGAAGAGGAAATCGAACTTGGGATGACTGAGCTTGAAGACACGGAGTATGGAATATCCGAAGAAGCAGCAGCTGCTGTACTTCTTAAATCACTGAGCGAGCTAGAAACCAAGGACTCTATGGAACCAGAAGCATCCGAAGACAATGAGCTCATGAGAGAACTTGATAAGTCAGAATAGACAGAGCTTGATTCAATGTTACCAAGCGATGAGGAAGCCATAGAACTGCTAATGAGATCCGAAACTGAAGCAGAGACACTTGCGGAGACTGAAGACATCAAAGACGCTGAAACAGCGGCGGAAACGGATGAAGCCATTGAGGACGACTCAAACATGCGACTTGACCAGATACTAGAGATACCAACGTCACTGCTCGAACTTTGGTGGAACATACTGGAGGAAGATGAAACGGAATCAGAAGCAAAAGCAGAGACAGATGAAATCACAGAGCCAGAGCTGACGATCGATGAATACATCGAGCTTGACAATTCAGAAGAAACAGAACTAAAGATTGAGCTCGAAACCGCACTGTCCGATGCTTTCATACTCGAAGATCCAGAGACCATGGAGGCTAAAATGGAGCTTGAGACAAAGCTCGAGACCGAGCTGGAAATAGAAGCAGCAAGAGAAGAAGACGATGACTCAACATATGAGCTTGAGCTGACACTGAACATAGAAGAAGACAAATCTGCTGAAACTAAACTTGACATCTCACTTGACAGAGAGGCTAAAACAGAGGAGCTTGATCTTATGACTTCACTTGAAATGAAGGTGGAGGTCTTACTCTCTGCTGAACCGAAACTGGAACTTTGGCTAAAGATAGACTCAGAAACGGATAATTCTGATGACACATAGCTGGACACCAAGTCTGAAACAGAAGATGAAACGACACTAGAGATAGATGAAGACACATCACTTGGGAGACTTGAAGAAATCTCAGACGAAGAGGAAGCCACAGAGTATGAGAGATCACTTGAAGCGGCAGCCAATGTGGTACTTCTAACAGCACTGATAGAGCTTGAAATCATTGTCTCAATAGAGCTTGAGACTTCAGAATAAACAGAACTCATAGCGGAGCTGGAAACTTCCGAAGAAACCGAGCTTGACACCAAACTGAAGGAGCTAGAGTCCATAGCAACTGAGGATGAAGCCAATGAGCTGCTTAGGAATTCAGAGACAGAAGCGGAGACACTTGAAGAAGCAGAAGCCATCATCGAAGAAGAAATGACACTTCTCAAAGACGAAGATTCCGAGAAGTAGCTGGAAACTTGACTTGAAATCAAACTTGAAACCGTACTGTAAGAGCCTGAGTAACTAGAAGAAACATCACCGAGTGAGCTCATAATGGATGAATACATCGAGCTTGACAATTCCGAAGAAGAGGCACTTGGGAAGATGATAGAAGCAGCAGAGAATGAACTTGACAGGTATTGCGATACTGAAATGGAGACAGAAGCAACATCTGAAGATGAGGATTCAACATAGGAACTTGAGCTGGCGCTGAAAATCGATGAGGAAATTTCAGAAGAGACCAAACCGGACAGGTAGCTCGATGAAGAATCTAACTCTGAAGAACTAGAACTCATAATTGAACTAGAGATAGAGCTGGAGATCATACTTTCAGAAGAACCGAAACTGGAACTTTGACTTAAGATAGAACCAGTAACAGATGAAGAAACGGCACTGGAAGCAGAAGCTGACAAGGAAGATGAGACATAACTTGAAATCAAATCAGAAACGGATGAAGACACCGCAGCGGAGATGGACGAGGAAACAGAGCTTGGTAAGGCAGAGTTCGACGAGAAGTAAGATAGCTCACTTGAAACCGGATCCAATGTGGTACTTCTTGCGTCACTCATAGAACTTGACACTTCAGAGTAGATAGAACTCATCACAGAGTTTGAGACCTGAGAAGAGGCTGAACTCGAGACAACACTGAAGGAACTTGAGCCGATATCACTTGAGGCTGAAGCTAAAGAGCTGCTGATGTAGCTTGAAACAGAAGCAGAAACGCTCATTGAGGCAGATGAGACCCAAGAAGATGACAAATCAGATGCAATGGAAACTGACATGAGAGAAGACTGATCTGCCATGTGACTCGAGATCAAACTTGAAACGGAACTGGCAATATTGGCTGAAGATGAGGAAGACTCAACGTAGGAACTGGAGATAGAGCTGAACAAAGAAGAAGACAATTCAGATGAAATGAAGCTTGATACGACACTTGACAAAGAAACCGAGCCAGAAGCACTTGAACTTATCAAGGAGCTGGAGATGGAACTGAAGACCATGAGACTGGACGATAAGCCAATACTTGAAGAATCGGCAGCTAGTGACTTAGAAACAGAACTTGAGACAGCACTAGACATGGACGATGACAGCTCAGAGGAAACATAACTTGAAACTAAAGCGGAAACCGAAGGTGACACCGAGGTAGAAATCGATGAAGACACAGAGCTTTCCAGCAAAGAACTTGAAACATCAGCAGAAGAAGCTGATGAATAAAACATGTTGCTTGAAGCTGCAGCCAAGGTGGTACTTCTTTGATTGGACATATAACTCGAAACCATTGATTCAACAGAGCTGGAGAGATCAGAATAAACTGAACTCATAACCGAACTTGACATTTCCGAAGAGGCCACACTGGACACCACACTGAATGAGTTTGAGGCAGCAGTCGAGCCACCATAAGTCCGAGCGGAAGCAATCGAGCTGCTAATAAACCCAGAGACCGACGAAGAAACACTCAGTGAGGAAGCGGAAATCAAAGAAGACGAGATAGCACTCGATAGGTACGACGATTCTGAGTTGTAGTTTGCGAT